>JAUJYZ010000087.1:0-260149 GCA_033675265.1 Actinostola sp. cb2023 | reverse complement strand
ATTAGGTCGCATCATAGATGTATGACTCAGATAAGGATCATGCATCGTACTGAAACTATTCGACCCGTTTGTGGCGAACATGAATATGCAACCTCAAGTGACCTCAAGTCATAATAGATGTATGACTCACTGACAAGGATCATACAACTGTAATCGTACTGAATTTTTCAAACGTGGAATAAAATAAACATCCATCGTGAGTTACTGAAAATAACTCGACTGGTTCGATTGTTTGCATGACTTCTGTACACTGATATAGCTTTCTGTCGTAATAGATCCCTAAAATCTAAGGACGTTTTGATTTCGATTGTATTTTTGCCGTTCACTGACCTGTTTTGAGCGTGGAAATTCTGTTTTAAATAGCGCTACGCGGCGGTTCTATTTAAAATTAGGTCGCGTAATAGATGTATGATCACACAATGATCACACAACTGTAATCATAATGAATTTTTCAAACGTGGAATAAAATAAACATCCATCGTGAGTTACTGAAAATAACTCGACTGGTTCGATTGTTTGCATGACTTCTGTACATATAGCTTTCTGTCAATATAGATGTTGTTACATCGCTGGTCGTGAGTTCAATTATAAATACTCAAGGACATAACTGTACACATACTATTACAATTAAGCAACAAACATGGCATAGCGAGGTCATGATAGTTTTTGAGTTCATTTCATTTGCTTTTCAGTCTCGACTGGCCTGACTGTTTGCATGACTTCTTCTGTACATGTACATATAGCTTTCTGTCAATAGATGTAGTTACATCGCTGGTCGTGAGTTTGATTATAACTAGAATCCCGACCTTTCAATATCTTGAAGATCTCAAACTGCTTTCAAATAATCTAAGATTAAATATCTACTTGAGTCCTGTGTGTCGTTTGTTTAGCGATTAGAGCGGTTTTCCGCGAATTCAGGGACCGGAGAGTAGCTTGCTCCCTTATCTGCTGAGTTATCTTGAAACTCGATACGATCAAATACTTGGCATTTTGTGTCCGACGAATAATAATAATAACAAGACGCTCAATGAGCGTATACTCGGGCTTATGATAAGGACAATGTCAGTTGCGTGAGGATCAAAAGACCTGACAATGACTCATAGTTGCTTGACGAGGGAGAATATGTATATATGTGTGGAGTTCATTTGATTTGCTTTTGAGTTTGAGTTCATTTGATTACGTTTTGACTTAGAGTTCAATAGATGATTTGCTTTAATTTTGATGAGTTCAGTCGTGTAAAGGCCCAGTCGAAAACGCTGAACATCTTTTAGAGTTGGCCCACACGAATCGGCGTATGTGGTTTGTATGTGAGAGCGTATTTAAGAAGAACTGTGGATGGCTTGTCTTGAATACAACATAATTTACCTTTTGGCCAGATCAACTACTTCTTTCACTTCTAGTCGTCGAAGACGATGGCTTAGGTCTTAGTATCTGCTCTGATCAACAGGCTTTTTGGAAAACCCGAAATTTTCACGACTTTATATTAAGCCTTTGATTTTCCATCGAATTTGCTATTTAATGCACTTTCAAATCGATTACATCAATTGTTCGGAATGGTTTTCTTAATTGTTCAAGGCAGAACAGCAAGAAGAAAGTACCAATAGCGAACTTCTTTCTTCTCGTTCTTGTGATGCTTTTCTGATATCATTTTAGTCAAAATCAGAGTGAAAATATTCGGCCTAAAAAAAAAACAATACATCTGCTTGGAGCCGAAAGTTAGTTTTGTCGGACGTCCGCATTCAGAAAATAGATTTAGTGAAGTGAAGATTTCCCAGACCTTATACTGGAAGACTCCTTCTCTCTTCTTCATGGTGTGTTGATAGATTATAACTGTTTGAAAAAGAAACAAATACTAAGAGTGCGAATTGCGTACTGATGTTTGGTTGATGCTTAGGCCTTCGTCATCTCAACGGGGTACCCGTTTCTGGCGCCATCAATATGCAACAAGTGACCTCAAGTACGTTTGAAAACGTATGATATACGTCTTCGAACAATCGAAGATCTTTATCGATACTCATCGATACAAATAATCTTTCTCGTCACGCAACTCTCATTGTCATATTAAATACCCGACTATACGCTCATTGAGCGTCTTCTTCTTCAACAGATCCCTAATCTCTAATGACGTTTTGATTTTGATTGTATTTTTGCCGTTCACTGACTTGTTTTCAGCGTGGAAATTCTGCTTTAAATAGCGCTGTGCCGCGGTTCTAAAATTAATGCGCTTTTGTATTGTGCAAGTATATAAATAGGCTATTAAAACAACTTTGGCATGACCCCAAATTTCGGACATTGAGCTTGTTTAGCTTTGCTTTAATTGATAAAGTTTCGAAGTATGATTTCTACGATTTCTTTTCCTTCTGAATTTTTCAAACGTCGAATCGAATAAACATCCATCATTATATATCTGAGAAATGTGTTTCGTTTTATTGCCGGATACTTTTTAAACGGGTTTTCACGGCGCGTGACGACAGTCAGGCAGCAAGCAAAGCGATATTAGCTATCTAAACAAAATCTACTGAAAAATCAAACCCTTGCTCTCTAGCTTCAGAGACATAATACGAAGCTGCCCAGTAACGGATTATTAACGACATGTTGCTTTCAAAACTAAGATTCATAATCTACTTGAGTCGTGTGTCGTATTGTTTTTTCTTATCTGCTGAGTAATCTTGAAACTCCGGATACGATTAAATACGTCGCATACTTTCGTCATTCTTTAACCGACTAAAAAAACTACGACTACTACTACTACCGAAAAACGCATTTTCTAACTCGGGCTTCCTTCGGAAGGGCCCGAGTAATAACTAGACGCTCTTCTAGCGTGAAGTCGGGCTTCTAAATGAAATGTAACCTATTTGAACTAAATATAGATATCTTATAGTGCGATTTTCATTGCGATTGAAACAGTTTTTGGTTGCTCGTCGTTGCATGACTCGAGCTCGATAGAACATGCTTTCCTTGCATTTTCAGTACTGCGAACTTTACAGTATATCAGTAAAAACGTTAATAGCCCGACTTCACGCTACTAGAGCGTCCTGTTTCAATCTAAATTTAGATTTAGACGAGAAAATACTTATATTTTGGCCCCTTGACCTCCGGTGCTTTCCCTGATTGGTTTGTGCTTTGTAATCTTTCTTGGCCAGACTTTATGTCTCCTTCGGTTTTAGCTCGACGTTTAATAGCCTGCGTAGCTTAATATAAAACTAGACGCTCTACTAGCGTGAAGTGGGGCTTCTAACTCATATAGCCTATTTGAACTAAATATAGATATCGTAGTGCGATTAAAACAGAGCAATCTGATTTGTTTGTGAAGAAAGAGGCCAACTGATGTCTCGTGTTGAAGAAGCCATTCCTCTCGCCCCAATCCCCGCGCCAACAAACAAGGAACGCCTGTAATGTGACATGTCGATTTGAAGCCTAAGAAGACGAACAAACTGCATTTTTAGAGTCGGGGCTTCCACAGGAAGCCCGACTAATAATAAAAAAAAGAAAGTCCATTTTATAACTCGGGCTTCCTTCGGAAGGGCCCGAGTAATTAAATAGTAATCGTCAACTTTATATATGTATGTATGTATGTAACGTAACATACGTAGGAATTTATGATGAACCCCGCTGGACACATGTACTGCATGCTCAGAACATACTGCTGTCCGAGCATTGTCGAAGTTGCGCCGACCACACACCGAAAAATCCGGCAGGACAAACACAAATTGAGATTTTTGCTGGCATCTAGCACACAGGGATCCCAACATAACACAGGGAAACCGTCAAGATTAGTGTTGCTGCTCGCCTTACGGCTTCGCAGCAATAAACAAACAAACAAATGTCATCTAGTTGCTTGAAGAAAAACTAACAGACTTTGAAAGTTAGGCTCGAACATTTTGTAGATCTTGACGAATGACGGCCACTACTACGTCACACGTAAAACCTCCCATAGAGATTAATTGAAGAGTGGACTGACTTCACGTCGGTCTACGAAACAAATTGTATTAAACTCTATGTACTCAAAAACCGAGTAGTATACACATTGGTTATATTTATATATATATACACTCGATTGCAGAAACCGCCTTTATGACTTAAGGTAATTCTTCAGTATATCTTCCCAAATTGAAAAATCGCTGAAATTTTGCAGGTGAATTATTTTTGAGTTTTTATTGCATCGCCAACTATTCCGGTCATCCTGAGCCGAAATTCACTCAGCGGCTTTCCTTTGGAACATAGACTTCGATTGATCACTCGTATCAGTAAAAAATCGCTCCAAAACAGGTTAAATAAGGCTCCTTTAGTTAATTAAACACCGTTGGACATTCAAACAACTACCAAACTGTATGTGTTAGGTATATTTAGAGCCCAATATTATCGAAGAAACATTTTAGAAGCGAAATACTCAACTCGGTTTGACGATTTTGATCGATAGCACAGGGAGCCCAAGCGCCCTCAGGCCCGGACTTGGAGAAATCTAACTTACTTGCGACGGTATCCCTGTGCTTTAACAGCTATCCCATGGATCTTTACGGCAAGTGAAAGATGGATAACTGAGCTTCATTTGGGTACCAAACATGACGATTTTCGGTAAAGTTTCGACTTCAAACTTCATTATATTTTGCCCATCGGAAGCGGACAATTGGTGTTCTCATTTGGTGATAATGGAGCATTTTCAAAGTCAACAGGGAATGGTGTAATTATCTCCAATCTAGACATGCTTTCGTGAATAGCCTTATCTGTATGGCTACTTTATATATCCATTTTGGCAAATTGGACAAAGTCATCTGTATTTCCACAATTAGACTTGTACAATTGCCCATCAATTTGTGTCACGGCCGTGAATTACTAAATAATAGACTGAATAAAGGATTAACGGCTCCGGAATAACGTAGAATTTCGAATTTTTTTAAATGTTACAGTACAGTATTTATTTTCCACGATTTTTCGCAATGAAAAGTACTTTTTTCAATTTCCCGCGAAAACTCCGACCCAGGCCTCGCGCGGTTTCACTTCCTGACTCGCAACAAATCCCAACAGTATTCTCGGTCGAAAAAAATCGCGTTTAAATAAAAACCTGGAGCTAGAGAGCATTGTTTCCAAGGCTACACAGGCCTGGCTATACAAACAGTTTGAAAATGGCGAAAGGAGAAGGTTGTTTTGAAGAGAGAAACCTTTGTAAAAGTCCGGGAAATTCGCATCAAGAGCTGGACTATGACTAAAGGAAACCTCAGAAAATCGGTGTTTGCGTTTATGTTCGAAAGAAACAAATCGAATAATTATTTTAGGCAACAAATGTACATCAAATTTCCGCTGTTACATTTTTTGTCGAGGGCATTGCTGAGACACACCAAGCCGCTTCTTCCTTCAGTGTCGTACTTTCCATACAAAAAGACGCCATTCTGGGCCGTATTCAGTCTAAGAAAATCGGTAGATCGCTCAACAACTAAAAGGTAAAAAGCAAACAGACTTAAACCATTGTCGTATTAGTTTTATTTTCCGCTGTTACATTTTTTCCTAATGCTTCTGTTTTATTGTTGCCGAGAGTTGAAAGTATGAATTTCGGCTTCTTCTTTGTAATTCCTCGTGTTTAATGAGCATGAAATGTGACAGGCGTCTCTCGATAATATGCAAATTGAATGCAAATTAGCAAAAATCACCGGAAATGACACTGAATTGTACGCGATGCTTTTTATCAAAATTTACAGAGGAAGTATGGACGATATACACGTCGATCGACTATTTTAAAACCAATGGTAGGAATTTATATTTTCGTAATTTTTATTAGCCAGAACAAAGTATAAGGAGTAGTAGAATGCTATTCCATCTTGGTAAATTAATTTTCTTCAGAACGTACACTTTTATTTCCCTTAATTTGCTCGCTTCCCAGTCAAGCCTTGTATTTTTGTTCGCGATTGTCATTATTCGATTGTGGAAGACCGCTGTTCGTCGCGGGCTCAAGATGACCGGAATAGTTGGCGATGTCAGAAAAGTAAAAAAAATTGGGGTCACCGCGCTTGTTTCAGTAATATTGGTAAGAATAGACCATGCGGTACAAGCAAAATCGACTCAAAACAATCGAATATCGTGTCACGGTGTTAAATTAAATGGCTCAAAAAAATTGTGGGAGTGCTTTACTGCAACCGATTTACCGTCTTTTAAATCACACCAGTTCAACAAAGGTGGTGTACCAAAAATTTCATAACAATTTTACCAATTGAGTCATTTACAAGCCGGGTTTTGACAAAGGAATGACCGAACTTCCTTCCATTTTCGTATGCAAATCGAGAAAATGACACCGGGAAAACGCGAAAAAAAATTGACTTCCCAAATTGAATTTTTTAACATTTTTTCACAAAAGATGTGAAATCGGTAGTGTAAATAAAATATACAATAAAATTTTATGGTCACCGTGCTTCGTTCGGAGAAAAATCGGTTTGAAGACTTTCCCTGAATGATCCTTAACAAATCTGTCTAACTAAAACCCAGCGCGCGCTCGATGGCGTAAGTTAGCACGCGCTCTTCAACTAAAATTTTATTCAAAAACACAACATGATCCTCCACTTTCTTGCCATTTTTTTGATATGATCCATTTTTTCCTTATTTGATATCTAAAATAGATTTCTTAACATGTTTTCGATTCTCAATGGCTTTTTACTCGGGCACTTCCGAAGGAAGCCCGAGTTATAAAATGCGTATTTCGGTAGTCGTCGTCGTCGTAGTCCGGTCAAAGAATGACGAAAGTATGCGACGTATTTAATCGTATCGAGTTTCAACATTACTCAGCAGATAAGAAAAAAACAAACGACACACAGGACTCAAGTAGATTTGAATCTTAGTTTTGAAAGCAGCTGTAGATCTTCAAGCTATTAAAGGTCAGGATTCTAGTTCATCGTTCAATGACTAGAAGTGGTAGAAGGACTAGAAGCTCGCTTAAAATATATTTAACAAAAACAAACGTGAGGGCGTTATCAGAACCATCTGACCTATGCAACCTCAAGACGTATCATGTACATACTCACCCGCCACATGGTCTCCCTCGTCACTCAACTGTCACTGATTGTCATGACGTCAGAGAAATGATATTGTATTGAAGAAGATGTCCTTGTTTTATTCGACGTTCGAACCGTAACTCGAACCCGAACTCGAACTCGATTCCAAACTCGACGTTTCGGGATCTGAAGCTAGAGAGGGGGCCTTTACACAAACTCATCAAAATCAAATCAATTGAACTCAAAGTCAAAAGGTAATCAAATGAACTCAAAGGCAAATCAAATGAACTCGACACATACATGTATATACATAGTCTCCTCGTCACGCAACTGTCAGTCATTGTCAGGTCTCTCCTCGCGCAGCTGACATTGTCCTTGTTCTTCAACCAACTGGCATTCATTTTCAAGTACTTCCTCGAACAACTGACATTTTCCTTTTCACAATGCCCGAGTGAACGCTCATTGAGCGTCTTGTTGCTTTTAAAAAGCGAAAAAAGCAGCGATTTTTAAAGAAACGAACTCTCATTAGTACCCAGTCTCCCCTCGGTATTAAAAATGGCGGCCAATTTTCCGATTTTTACGGCAAAATATCTCCGAAACGAACACGGTGACCCCATTTTTTTCCTGCCTAAAATCTAGGTACTACAAAGATCTACAAAATATGTTAAAATGAAAAAAATGACATTACATGATATGGGAAAGACCGACATCAATATTTTCAAAAAAATTACACCCCTCCACGGATTCGAACGACGCACATTTTGACGGCAACGCGCGGATTAAAACCTTCACAAATACTAATTCGAATTACCAGTTATTGTATTTATATTTAATCAATTATGTTAACTACAAATAGATTCAATGTCAGGTAAAATTTAATAGAATTTGAAGAACGTTTTCATGTAATTTTGATGTGTTCATTTGACACGATTACTTATCATAATTCGCGCGTCTTTCTCTTCAAAATCATCAGTTTTGCTCGGCGTGTAGCTCAAAAATGAAGACGGTGACCCCCATTTTTTATTTCAGTTTTTTAACTCCATTGGACCTTTCCGTAGTTTCCCAGAATGCTTCATGATTCTGCGCGTGCAAGCGAGGTCAGGGGTAAAAAATATTTAGAATTGATCGTGTATTGAGGAAAATATGACTACTGTAACGAATCAAGAACAGAAGAAAAATATTTTATTAGCTTGAGAATTTGCATCTATCTTTGTAATTCTTCTTACGCACTTTTAATTTAAAAGTCTAAGTTTTTTACTGAATTTCTTCATTCTCTCTTAATATTTCGATCTATTTTTATCCCTGACCTCGTTTGCACGCGCAGAATCATGAAGCATTCTGGGAAACTACGGAAAGGTCCATACGATAGAGTATCTGTATGCCAAGTTTCAGAAAATTGACATTATAACTTCAATTGCCCGCGAACGTCCTTAACTTCGCGAAAAAGCACACGGAAAACGTATTTCGAACGAATGAATCGATCGATAAGCTGTCGATGTTTGCCAATAACCTGCCCGGCCGATAAGCTGTCGATGTTTGCCGATAGTCACGAAAATACATCGCGGAGTAATCGGAGGGTATCGTCGTGGTTCCGAATAGGTTCCGACTATCCGAAGATTAGGACACTATTAGATACAAAAATGAAATTGACAAGTTTATTCAATTTTCAATGTTTCTAATCAAATCAAACTTCAAATTGTTGAAATTTGATTTGATTTCTCAAAATAAAAGTCAATTGTAGAATGGATTTTTACTTTCATTTATTACATCATCACGTTTATAAATTGGTATTTGAACATAAGTTACATGCCGAGGAGGGATAGTAATTACTAATCATAATTACTTAGGTATTTACCAGTTAGTGTATTTTATTCTATTTATTGTATATTTTATAGGGAGGTCCACAAATTTATCAGTCTTTGACTGTAATGTGTCTACACTATAACCTCGTTAAATAAGTTGTTATTATCATTAGTATTATTATAGTAGTAGTAAAGCAGGGCGTGGCAGACGTGTGCAATAGTCTGACACCTGCGTGCGCACCGAGAAATTTGGTAGCTCCTTTCTTGGATCAAAACTTCACAAACACTTGGAATCAAATTCAGTCGAAAGTCATACTGTAAATTGTCGCTTTAATTGAAACGTGTGTTTATTCGAGGGTACCGATAGAAATTCTACGGTGGCCCATAAGGGCCAAACACAAAAACAAAAGCCACAACATAAACGCAAAACCCAAAACATAAACGCAAACTGGCCACAACATAAACGCAAAAGCCACAACATAAACGCAAAACCCAAAACATAAACGCAAAAGCCACAACATAAACGCAAAAGCCCAGACCCACAATCCTTTGCATTAAGTATAGAAGAGGGCCCTGGGAACGAGGTTGATTTTGAGAAAGGACTGGGTTCCAACTAGCTTAGTAGCCTGGCTTTAGCCTTGTTTATGATGGCCATTTTTTTACTACTTTCTTGAACTTTTATATTATAAAACGAGATGTTTTGCTCTTCATGTGGCGAGAAAATAACTGTTCAAAGCGCTGAGTACTGCCCTGCTTGCGGAGCAAACATTGAAGAAGATATTTACATCCTCATTAAAGGGTACTTTCATCGAGGATATCGCTACCAAGCAATCGTGGGTTTACTTGACAAGTTCCATGGAATTGATATATTAAAGCGTGAGGACCCTAAATAGGAAACTTCAGGAAATGGATCTCAAAAGAAGGGGAAACAGTCCCGACATTGATATCGTTAGAGAAACTGTAGTTATGCGGGAGATGGAAGGAGCAGGATAATTGGCTGGATACAGGTACATCTGGCATGCACTTAGATTGAGACATCACATGCATGTTCCACGTGCATTGGTTAGTAGTATCATGAAGGAAATTGATCCTATTGGAGTGAAAGAAAGAGCCAAAAGACGACTCACACGAAGAAACTACATTTCAAGGGGTCCTATTTTTTGCTGGCATATTGATGGTGAGTGGTTACTGACATCTCTGAATACCTGGGTGAATTATATTTAAGGCACATTTATCATGCACTATGAACTGTACTGACAAATCATGTCTTGAATGTTTTAAAATTGTAAACAAGAAGTAATCTTTGCATGATTACAATTTACTCTTAAAGATTACATGTTTGTAGTGTCATGTTTCTGATTGTTAGACAGGTAACAGCAACAGATCAAAGGAAATGTTCACATTTTAAAAATATATTTATTTTTCTTTTTCTTAATAGGATATGACAAGCTCAAGCCATATGGGTTTCCTATCCATGGCTGTATCTGTGGCAATAGCAGAAGAATCATATGGCTGGACTTTGTTCCCTCTAACAACAATCCCAAAATAACAGCTGGGCTGTATCTGGATGCAGTTCAAAACTTGGGTGGATGTCCAAGAATTGTGAGGTCTGATTGTGGGTCAGAAAATGTTGTACTAGCTGGAATGCAATGTTATTTCAGAGCAGAATGCAGAGATGAATTTTTAGGAGAAAGGCCCACCAATACGGCTCCTCCCCCTCTAACCAAAGAATTGAGGGATGGTGGTCATCCTTTAGAAGGAGTCGATCCAACAATAATTATTGTTCTAAAGGATGACCACCATCCCTCAATTCTTTGCCAGGCTACTAAGCTAGTTGGAACTCAGTCCTTTCTCAAAATCAACCTCGTTCCCAGGGCCCTCTTCTATACTTAATGCAAAGGATTGTGGGTCTGGGTGTTTGCGTTTATGATGTGGCTTTTGCGTTTATGTTTTGGGTTTTGCGTTTATGTTGTGGCTTTTGCGTTTATGTTTTGCGTTTTGCGTTTATGTTGTGGCTTTTGCGTTTATGTTGTGGGTTTTGCGTTTATGTTGTGGCTTTTGCGTTTATGTTGTGGCCAGTTTGCGTTTATGTTTTGGGTTTTGCGTTTATGTTGTGGCTTTTGCGTTTATGTTATGGGTTTTGCGTTTATGTTGTGGCTTTTGCGTTTATGTTGTGGGTTTTGCGTTTATGTTGTGGCTTTTGCGTTTATGTTTTGGGTTTTGCGTTTATGTTGTGGCTTTTGCGTTTATGTTTTGGGTTTTGCGTTTATGTTGTGGCTTTTGCGTTTATATTTTGGGTTTTGCGTTTATGTTGTGGGTTTTGCGTTTATGTTTTGGGTTATGGGTTTATGTTTTGCGTTTATGATTTGGGTTTTGCATTTTGTGGCTTTTGTTTTTGTGTTTGGCCCTTATGGGCCACCGTAAAACTCAGCCGGAAAAATCCAAGTCCCAGGCGGGATTTGAACCGCGACCTCCTGGATACTAGTCAGGTGCTCATCGCGTGTTCAGAAACTCTATGCTATACTTTTATATTATCATGCAACTTTATTTCGTTCAAAGATAATTAATTCGAGGAATTAACATATTTTGCGAGACATTTGAACGAAATCTCAACGATGTGCTGACGATACAAATGTTTTGGAAGCTCATTCCATGTCCATCTGATTATTTTTGTGCAACCACGTGACCCTAAATCCCTTGAGAAATAAATGTTGATGCAGCCGCCATGTTGGATGGACCAACAAGAGAAGCTAATGAGAAATGCTTTGTTAACCTCGTTAAATAAGTTATTATTATTAATGATTAGTATTATTATAGTAGTAGTAGTAATGTAGGGCGTGGCAGACGTGCATGCGCACCGAGAGAAATTTGGCAGCTTTTCTTGCATGTCATCGCCAGAAATTCCGGTCATCCTGAGCCGGAAGTGACGCAACGGTTTTCATTTGGAAGTATGACTTCGAGTTTCAGTCAAATTCGCTCCTAAACACGTTCAAGAAGGCTACTTTAGTGAATTAAACACCATTCGAATTGAAAACAACTAGCAAACTGTATGTGTAAGGTATATTTAGAGCTCAATATTATCGAATAAATATTTTAGAAGCGAAATACTGGCTCATGTCGACGAAATCAATGAATAGCACAGGGAGCCCAAGCGCCCTCAGGCCCGGACTCGGAGAAATCAAACTAATTTCGACGGTATGCCTGTGCTTTAACAGCTATGCCATGGATCTTTACGGCAAATGAAATATGGATGTCTGAGCTTTAGTTTGATGCCAAACATGCAGCAGTTCGGTTAAAATGTCCAAGTTTCAAGGTTCATTACTTCACAAGATGACTCTATTACAACTCCCAAAAAGTGTAAAGTTTGAAGTCAAAAAGGAAAGGTTTATAGAGCAGTAAACTAGTTCAATTTAATGGATCTAGAAGAATTAATATGTCTATTATACGAATGAACCTGGGAAAATTTGATGAAGCAATGGATTATCTTGCAATCCTTTCAAGACTCACATCGGTTGAACCGATTGATGACCAATTTGTCAATGATTTGGTGATCATGTATGTCGCTTTGCGTGAGAATTGTAGTATTATAGAAAACTGAATAAAGGAAAGGTAAGAAACTTGATTTTGAATGTTATTTGTCTTTATATACGTTAAAATGATATCGAAGAAACTATATCCACCTGGGAAAATTAGAAATATTTAACGGGTACGATTATATTTGCTATGGTTTGAACAAACATATACATTTCTTTGTAAAAATTATTCGTTAATTTGATGCTCACTTGGGTGAAACCGCTGACTGGCTGCCGATCAGGATGTCCGGAATTTCTGGCCATGGCACATGGACTACAAAACTTTACAAATACTTGGAAACAACTTCAGAGTCATACTGTAAAGTGTCGCTTTAATTGGAACGTGTGCTTTTTCGAGGGTAAATAGAAACTCAGAAAAATCCAAGTCCTAGACGGGATTTGAACCACGACCTCCTGGATACTAGTCAGGTGCTCATCACGTGTTCAGCCACTCTATACTACTTTTAGATTATCACGCAACTTTATTCCAGTCAAAGAGAATTAATTCGAGGAATTAACATATTTTGCGAAACATAATCTCAACGATGTGCTGACGATACAAATGTTTTGGAAGCTCATTCCATGTCCATCCGATTCTTGTTGTGCAACCACGTGACTGAAAATCCCTTGAGAAATAAATGTTGATGCAGCCGCCATGTTGGATGAACCAACAATTTAAGAGAAGCTAATGAGAAATGCATTGTTATCAGAAATCAATATGGCGGCTATGACGTAACGTGACGTAACGCATCCGCCATGTTGGATGAACCAACTAGAGAAGCTAATGAGGAATGCTTTGTATTTGGGAAACAAATATGGCGGCTATAACGTAACGTAACGTAACGCAGCCGCCATGTTGGATGAACCAACTAGAGAAGCTAATAAGAAATGCTTTGTTATCAGGAATCAATATGGCGTCTATGACGTAAGTTTCACTCCAAGAATGGAAAATTCGGTGCTGTGCTCCGTGTTTATCTCTGAAGCTGCTTTACTTTATGCAAGCCAAGGCAAATAGTGGAATCAAAATTCTTGTGGTCGTATCTTCATCTCCACTCTCTTCAGGGAATACATATAACCCTTCCAATGGGACCAGACAACACCTTTGGCGTATTGATCGGTAGGACCTTTCAGGTAAAGACCATTGAGGTTGCTGCCATGACAGGATGTGTACCACCAGGCACCGACGTACATCACAGCACAATTGTTGGAATTCCCATCATTGTCACGATCTTTTGTAGTGAACTGGAAGTTGTTATGACCCCTTAGAGAGTCACCAGCATTTCCTGGACAAAAGGCACGAAGATGAGTGCCGTACTACGTATTAGAGTCGTTTTCGCGGTATGAGTGGGAAGTAGTTACGGTATACGGTTCGTGCCGTGCTGTGCGGTATTCATGCCGTGTCCAAGCATTCTGATTGGTTGAACAATAATTTTGCCCGCTGTGATTCATGAGGAGCCCCGGCCCGAACTATTTTGCGTTTGCTCGCCTTTCAAAGGCGGGCAAACCACATATTTGTGGGTTAAATCCTGTTAGCGCTGGTAGGTGTGAAAACCCCAAGTACGCTTTTGTCACGACTCAAACTGTGTGATACGTAAACTAAATCAATTCTGTCGCGCTACATTTATTTATTAGATGTAGATTACCTTTATTTCAGGGTAATTGTGTGCGAAAAACTAAAATCTAACATCTACAATGCGGCTGAGCAAAGATGAAGCTACTTACGTAAAACTAAAAATAAAACTAATCAGACGTGGCATTTAGTGACATACAAAGTGGTTCTTGTTTCTAAGCTTTTATACCGCAATTGTGAAATATATCCAGCGAGGCCTTTAGCGAAACAAAGAATACAAAATCTTCTCTTTGAATTAACTAGCAACTTGGTCCGGTTAGTGGCATTTCCGGTGAATTACATAGTAATAATAATATTGTTAAATCACGAATCTTTGTATTGTTCTACTCAGTTAACTTTTGTATTGTGTGGTTAATTTTGCTACTTTTTTGATAAACTACACCCGGCGTAATCGAATAACTATGCTTTTAGAAAGTTTCCTTGTTATACGAGAAAGCAAAAACCGGATCCCCTTTGTTGCTATTAAAACACTGGAGTGTATCTCTCGCATCTCACATACACAAGAAAGCAAATATCACACTTTAATATCTTCAATCGAACTCGAGTTAAAAATGCTCATCACCCACGCGGCAAAGGTAAGTTCGACGCTTGTACTTAATTCAAAGTAACGTGACTCGGATGTCCGACATAATCCTCTGAACATCTACATCTTACAGAACAATTTGATAATGAGAAACTTATACATGTATACATTATAGTCAGCTACATGTATTTACATACAAAACTAGGAAAGCCGAAAGAGGAAAGCATTAACGTAAAGAGCAAAATAACTCTGTCAATAAGGCCGAAATAACAAATTAATGAATTATTGGCTTTAGTGTGTACGCTTTCCTTTTGGCCGATTTTAATTTTGAGAAGCTATGTAATAGATTATTTGTTTCAGGTGATGTAAAACTCAGTTACACAAATCAGTTTTGAATACTAGCTAATACTGCAATGAAATGTTTAATTAATAAATAAAGCCTGAAGGCATCACACTAACTATAAAATACTAACTATAAACTATCTACAGTCACCCCAGTGCTGTTAACACAGGCAAGCTATTCACCCCAGTGCTGTTAACACAGGCAAGCTAGTCACCCCAGTGCAGTTAACACAGGCAAGCTAGTCACCCCAGTGCTGTTAACACAGGCAAACTATAGTCACCCCAGTGCTGCTAACACAGGCAAGCTAGTCACCCCAGTGCTGTTAACACAGGCAAGCTACGTAACCCCAGTGCTGTTAACACAGGCAAGCTAGTCACCCCAGTGCTGTTAACACAGGCAAGCTAGTCACCCCAGTGCTATAACACAGGCAAGCTAGTCACCCCAGTAATTAACACAGGCAAGCTAGTCACCCCAGTGCTGTTAACACAGGCAAGCTAGTCACCCCAGTGCTGTTAACACAGGCAAGCTATAGTCACCCCAGTGCTGCTAACACAGGCAAGCTAGTCACCCCAGTGCTGTTAACACAGGCAAGCTAGTCACCCCAGTGCTGTTAACACAGGCAAGCTACGTAACCCCAGTGCTGTTAACACAGGCAAGCTAGTCACCTCAGTGCTGTTAACACACTCAGGCAAGCTAGTCACCCCAGTGCTGTTAACACAGGCAAGCTACGTAACCCCAGTGCTGTTAACACAGGCAAGCTAGTCACCCCAGTGCTGTTAACACAGGCAAGCTACGTAACCCCAGTGCTGTTAACACAGGCAAGCTAGTCACCTCAGTGCTGTTAACACACTCAGGCAAGCTAGTCACCCCAGTGCTGTTAACACAGGCAAGCTACGTAACCCCAGTGCTGTTAACACAGGCAAGCTAGTCACCCCAGTGCTGTTAACACAGGCAAGCTAGTCACCCCAGTGCTATAACACAGGCAAGCTAGTCACCCCAGTGCTATAACACAGGCAAGCTAGTCACCCCAGTGCTGTTAACACAGGCAAGCTAGTCACCCCAGTAATTAACACAGGCAAGCTAGTCACCCCAGTGCTGTTAACACAGGCAAGCTAGTCACCCCAGTGCTGTTAACACAGGCAAGCTAGACACCCCAGTGCTGTTAACACAGGCAAGCTATAGTCACCCCAGTGCTGCTAACACAGGCAAGCTAGTCACCCCAGTGCTGTTAACACAGGCAAGCTAGTCACCTCAGTGCTGTTAACACACTCAGGCAAGCTAGTCACCCCAGTGCTGTTAACACAGGCAAGCTACGTAACCCCAGTGCTGTTAACACAGGCAAGCTAGTCACCCCAGTGCTGTTAACACAGGCAAGCTAGTCACCCCAGTGCTGTTAACACAGGCAAGCTAGTCACCCCAGTGCTGTTAACACAGGCAAGCTAGTCACCCCAGTGCTGTTAACACAGGCAAGCTATAGTCACCCCAGTGCTGCTAACACAGGCAAGCTAGTCACCCCAGTGCTGTTAACACAGGCAAGCTACGTAACCCCAGTGCTGTTAACACAGGCAAGCTAGTCACCCCAGTGCTGTTAACACAGGCAAGCTAGTCACCCCAGTGCTATAACACAGGCAAGCTAGTCACCCCAGTGCTGTTAACACAGGCAAGCTAGTCACCCCAGTAATTAACACAGGCAAGCTAGTCACCCCAGTGCTGTTAACACAGGCAAGCTAGTCACCCCAGTGCTGTTAACACAGGCAAACTAGTCACCCCAGTGCTGTTAACACAGGCAAGCTAGTCACCCCAGTGCTGTTAACACAGGCAAGCTACGTAACCCCAGTGCTGTTAACACAGGCAAGCTAGTCACCTCAGTGCTGTTAACACACTCAGGCAAGCTAGTCACCCCAGTGCTGTTAACACAGGCAAGCTACGTAACCCCAGTGCTGTTAACACAGGCAAGCTAGTCACCCCAGTGCTGTTAACACACTCAGGCAAGCTAGTCACCCCAGTGCTGTTAACACAGGCAAGCTACGTAACCCCAGTGCTGTTAACACAGGCAAGCTAGTCACCCCAGTGCTATAACACAGGCAAGCTAGTCACCCCAGTGATGTTAACACAGGCAAGCTAGTCACCCCAGTGCTGTTAACACAGGCAAGCTAGTCACCCAGTGCTATAACACAGGCAAGCTAGTCACCCCAGTGCTGTTAACACAGGCAAGCTAGTCACCCCAGTGCTGTTAACACAGGCAAGCTAGTCGCCCCAGTGATGTTAACACAGGCAAGCTAGTCACCCCAGTGCTGTTAACACAGGCAAGCTAGTCACCCCAGTGCTATAACACAGGCAAGCTAGTCACCCCAGTGCTGTTAACACAGGCAAGCTAGTCACCCCAGTGCTGTTAACACAGGCAAGCTAGTCACCCCAGTGATGTTAACACAGGCAAGCTAGTCACCCCAGTGCTGTTAACACAGGCAAGCTAGTCACCCCAGTGCTGTTAACACAGGCAAGCTAGTCACCCCAGTGCTGTTAACACAGGCAAGCTAGTCACCCCAGTGCTATAACACAGGCAAGCTAGTCACCCCAGTGATGTTAACACAGGCAAGCTAGTCACCCCAGTGCTGTTAACACAGGCAAGCTACAATATGTAGTCACCCCAGTGCTGTTAACACAGGCAAGCTAGTCACCCCAGTGCTGTTAACACAGGCAAGCTAGTCACCCCAGTGCTGTTAACACAGGCAAGCTACGTAACCCCAGTGCTGTTAACACAGGCAAGCTAGTCAGCTCAGTGCTGTTAACACACTCAGGCAAGCTAGTCACCCCAGTGCTGTTAACACAGGCAAGCTACGTAACCCCAGTGCTGTTAACACAGGCAAGCTAGTCACCCCAGTGCTATAACACAGGCAAGCTAGTCACCCCAGTGATGTTAACACAGGCAAGCTAGTCACCCCAGTGCTGTTAACACAGGCAAGCTAGTCACCCCAGTGCTAACACAGGCAACAGTCAGGCACAGGCAAGTAGTCACCCCAGTGCTGTTAACACAGGCAAGCTAGTCACCCCAGTGCTGTTAACACAGGCAAGCTAGTCACCCCAGTGATGTTAACACAGGCAAGCTAGTCACCCCAGTGCTGTTAACACAGGCAAGCTAGTCACCCCAGTGCTATAACACAGGCAAGCTAGTCACCCCAGTGCTGTTAACACAGGCAAGCTAGTCACCCCAGTGCTGTTAACACAGGCAAGCTAGTCACCCCAGTGCTGTTAACACAGTTCACCCCAGTGCTGTTTACACACAGGCAAGCTAGTCACCCCAGTGCTGTTAACACAGGCAAGCTAGTCACCCCCCCAGTGCTGTTAACACAGGCAAGCTAGTCACCCCAGTGCTGTTAACACAGGCAAGCTAGTCACCCCAGTGCTATAACACAGGCAAGCTAGTCACCCCAGTGCTGTTAACACAGGCAAGCTAGTCACCCCAGTGCTGTTAACACAGGCAAGCTAGTCGCCCCAGTGATGTTAACACACAAGGCAAGCTAGTCACCCCAGTGCTGTTAACACAGGCAAGCTAGTCACCCCAGTGCTGTAACACAGGCAAGCTAGTCACCCCAGTGCTGTTAACACAGTCACCCCAGTGCTGTTAACACAGGCAAGCTAGTCACCCCAGTGCTGTTAACACAGGCAAGCTAGTCACCCCAGTGCTGTTAACACAGGCAAGCTAGTCACCCCAGTGCTGTTAACACAGGCAGGCAAGCTAGTCACCCCAGTGCTGTTAACACAGGCAAGCTAGTCACCCCAGTGCTATAACACACAGGCAAGCTAGTCACCCCAGTGATGTTAACACAGGCAAGCTAGTCACCCCAGTGCTGTTAACACAGGCAAGCTACAATATGTAGTCACCCCAGTGCTGTTAACACAGGCAAGCTAGTCACCCCAGTGCTGTTAACACAGGCAAGCTAGTCACCCCAGTGCTGTTAACACAGGCAAGCTACGTAACCCCAGTGCTGTTAACACAGGCAAGCTAGTCACCTCAGTGCTGTTAACACACTCAGGCAAGCTAGTCACCCCAGTGCTGTTAACACAGGCAAGCTACGTAACCCCAGTGCTGTTAACACAGGCAAGCTAGCTAGTCACCCCAGTGCTGTAACACAGGCAAGCTAGTCACCCCAGTGCTGTTAACACAGGCAAGCTAGTCACCCCAGTGCTAAACACAGGCAAGCTAGTCACCCCAGTGCTGTTAACACAGGCAAGCTAGTCACCCCAGTGCTATAACACAGGCAAGCTAGTCACCCCAGTGCTGTTAACACAGGCAAGCTAGTCACCCCAGTGCTGTTAACACAGGCAAGCTAGTCACCCCAGTGATGTTAACACAGGCAAGCTAGTCACCCCAGTGCTGTTAACACAGGCAAGCTAGTCACCCCAGTGCTATAACACAGGCAAGCTAGTCACCCCAGTGCTGTTAACACAGGCAAGCTAGTCACCCCAGTGCTGTTAACACAGGCAAGCTAGTCACCCCAGTGATGTTAACACAGGCAAGCTAGTCACCCCAGTGCTGTTAACACAGGCAAGCTAGTCACCCCAGTGCTGTTAACACAGGCAAGCTAGTCACCCCAGTGCTGTTAACACAGGCAAGCTAGTCACCCCAGTGCTATAACACAGGCAAGCTAGTCACCCCAGTGATGTTAACACAGGCAAGCTAGTCACCCCAGTGCTGTTAACACAGGCAAGCTACAATATGTAGTCACCCCAGTGCTGTTAACACAGGCAAGCTAGTCACCCCAGTGCTGTTAACACAGGTATGTATTTAAATGATCTCCTATTTACTTTGCTATTGACAGTTGTACACTGAATAAATAACCGTGTATATCTCGAAACGTCGTAATTTTTTTGCGTTGTTGTTCAATTTAGTATCAAAGTTGAAACTCATCAATAATTACATGTGTTATTAAATGTGTTTATGTATTCATTACATGGTAGAGGTAAGTACATCAGTAGTGTATATATACATTTATTATTAATACCAACACATTTAATAATGATAATTGTAATAATATAATAAAATAATAATAATAATAATAATAATAATAAATAATAATAATAATAATAATACATAATATTAATAATAATAATAATAATAATAATAATAATAATAATAATAATAATAATAATAATAAATAATAATAATAATAATAATAATAATAATAATAATAATAATAATAATAATAATAATATAATAATAATAAATAATAATAATATACTGAATAATAATAGTAATGGTTTTTTATATTATATACACTTGTACTGTTGCATATCAAACACATACTGGCCATACATTTGCAACGAAATTATGCAAATGCTCAGTTATACATGTGGACCATAAATATTATTATTATAAAACCGTAAGTTTGCATAAACAATTCTGGCCCAGAGAAATGTATTCAGTGGAAAAAAAACCCCATACAGCATGGTACCTTTTTCTATTTTCCCTCACCCTGCATGCATGGCAAAATATACAAAATTCCACATCCAAGTATAGGGAGAAATCAAATCCTCAAAGGACAACCTATTCGAAGAATTGGCGGGACATTTTGGCGGGCTTTCCGTAGTGAGGTCGTGTGCTTGTCCCGTACCTTACCTTACCGGACAGAATCCCAGTAATTACGCAAAATATTGTGACCACATATAAAAACGTCTTGGTCTCTGGACTTGTTGTTGTTGATGCCAGAGGCAGCGAACCATTTGTTGGGAACAACATGGCTGTCGAAGGTCTTCAAATCTTGGATGTTTACTTTGCGTATTTGTGAATTATATATGTGTGCGTATTATATAACTATAAAGCTTTCTTACTTCGCAACCACAAACATTATCATTCAGGACATACATACGGATGTGAACATTGCAGATCGATGCCAATGGAAAGCTTCATTTGATCAATCGCGAACGGTCGCGAACAACAACTACTTATAAGTTGACTTGATTCTACCAACAATATCTTAAGCCAACCATATAAAGTAAAATCGTATTATGAAATGACAGTCATAACTGTTTTACTTCAGCTAGCCATGTTTTCAACAAGATCAACACGACCTGACAAAAGTAACGCCCACGCCTACTGATTATACTTAGTTCACTCCCTGCCGTGACAAAAAAGTTCGGGCTGGGGCTCCTCATGGTTGAATACATGTCTTCGATTCCGTACTGTGACCGTAACTCCGTGCCGTAGGTTTCTCACTCATACGAAAACGACTTACATAGTTAGATTGAATAAAACACATAATAATTTGGTATTCATTTGTCAAGGTGTATATTTCAATCTATTCCGATTAATTGATCTCAACAAAGTCAAACTTAACATAGGTTAGTACCTGTGTATGCCCCAATAGTCAGTCGGTAATTATCTGCTTCATCGGCCACGTTGAACGAGTCGTACTCCGCGTATCGCGTGTTTCCCTCGAAGTCCTCCATGTCTACTCGCAGTCGGTAGCTTCCCTGTGACGTCAGAGCGTGTATGGCGTCCAGTCCCAACCAATACTCTCCGAACTTGTTACCAAATCCCCTTTTGTAGTCGGCCCAGCCACGGTAGAAATCAACCGAGCCGTCTAGTCGTTTCTGGATAACAGCCCATCCTCCACCACTAGTTACCATGTCACAATAGACTTGAAGTGAGGTCGATGGAGCGAGAACTATGTCATAAACGTCGTTCATTCGGGTTCCTCTCTTCCAAATCTCAGCACAGTTTTTGTAACTCGCAGTCTATATGTAAAAGAGAAGAAATTGAAGCCTCGCTTTCTTTGCATTTGCTTTATAAATATCGGTGTAGTTTAGAATAGTACTGAGCTGGGATAATGTAAGAAAAAGTTTGCATATCAAACTTATGGGTGACAAAAGGTCAGGCGTCGTGAAACCGGAAGCGCGACAGAGCGAATCGTGTTTCAAAAACACACTTTTAGATCGAGTATTTTATATATATGATTGTTTTATTGTTTTATATTAATCCATTTTTACATTGTATTTATAATTATTTTATTTTCATTCTATTGTATATTATTTGAGGACCTCACGTTATGTGATGGGCGCTTCCTCCTTAAAGATTAAATATTATTATTATTATTATTATTATTATTATTATTATTATTATTATTATTATTATAATTTCGGAGGTTTTTCTTGAATTACTTCTTTATTGAAACGAATTCGCAAAACCTACCATTCGCTATTGAAGTATACACATATGAGCTACGTTTCTGTGTTTTCTTGTGCGAAAATATGAAATGTAAGACATGTATTTTTGCACCGATCGACTGTCGATTGGAGTATGTATATGACCGGGCGTTCCACGTTTTGACCTAGAAGGTCTGGGCCTCTATGCAAATGTATTTGCTAAATCAAAAACCTACCGCCAAATTCAAATTGCATAATAAATTTCCCGCGTTTTGATATATAATACATCTATATTGCTGAAAGATATCCCAGGTATAAATGAGGTTCAAAACACTTTAATCGTGATTTTGATAGTGACCTTACAAGGGATCTCTTCAGTAAACGCTACCGGAAGTCTCTACAACAACTAAAAGTTCAAAGTCAGTTCGGACCGCATGAGTAGACAAGTAAAGTCGGTCTACATTTAAGAAGGGTATTATATTCTATATTTATCTAATTTGTAAGGTCTATCGATACAACTCGCTAGTATTTCTAGATTTTTTAATGTGGTAGCACACAGGTTTTACAACGTGTAACAGAATGACAAGAGAACGCCGTAAACATGCGAAAAAGCCGGGTTCACGAAACGTTACCCAACAATTTATTGTTGTCTGTCTGTCTGTTTATGAGCTCATCAGTGAGATCGATTTATGGAACACAACGGCTGCAAAAACGTTATTACACATCCACTAAGCTGAACATTGAAGTTATAAAAACCAAACGAACTCATTATTATTTAAAACTTAATATTATTTAATTTCTTTACCTGCACCAGTACGATATGGTCAAACTGCTCGTCGTTCTCCAAGGCATAAGACTGATCTTTCAAATCGGAGGCCAGAAGTTCACACTCGTGAAGCTCGTTTGTAGGCTGTTTCTTAAAGTTAACAGCAACACACCCGTCTGTCATCTGAGAACACTGTTGAATACACGCCATGTCATCGTAGACTTGAACGCTTTTGATCTTGCCTGGTCGTTGCTTCTTGTTTCTTGTAATGGAGAAATATGAGTTGTGACAGCGACTGGAATCCAGTGGAGGAAAGTCGGTGGGAAGTTGAAGCTGATGGGATTGATGAAATAACATATAGAAAACGAATGAAATTATGACGAACAAGAGGTGAAGTCTGTGAAAAGACATTTGTCTTGAAAGTTGAGTTTCTCTTCGAACGAGGGCGAAAGTCACACAGTGTTTGTCGAGTCGTGTAGATGAAGATCTGTTTGTGTACAGAAAATATCTACTTTATGAAAGGTCGTATAGTAGGAGCTCAAAAGTTAATGAAATATTTACTGATCAGTATGGTACATAGTACTATTTAAAAGACTTACACTTGGCGTTCATAAGCTTACATCTGTTCGGGTCCGTGTAACACCCCACAAAGTGAGTTTTAATTTACTTTGTCTAAATTGAAAAAGGACTGCATGTATCTACGGGCCAGATATCTTATTAGTGCGGAAACAGTAAAAAGGATTAAGAGTTTCACCTCCCAGTATCAAAACTGATGACAAAAAGATAATTTGCAATAGATTTGTATGGTCGGAGGTTGGGATCGGATCAGGATAATTATGTTTACATAACACTGTGTGTCAATAATTATTATTTTTAATTATAAAGGTCTTCCCGAAGGAGGTTTTGTGTTCCCCGAAGGGAGTTATTTGTCTCCCGAAGGATGTTTATTTTGTGTCCTATTGCTGGTCGCCTGACAGTGCACAATGAGGCTTTGGAGATCCTGGGATGCACAAATCCTATGATCGTCATGGACGTCAAACAAACACTTTCGAAAAAAGATTTTCCAAACAAAATCTTAGAAAACGTTCGATATTACTTTTTTAGTCATTTCTCCTGTGTCAGACATTATGAGTTGAAACTTCGCCCTTTTACTAATTTCGAGCTGCTCTTTTCATTTCAGGGCCCGGTTCCTGAAAGGCCGATTAACTTTAACCCACGATTAGTGCTAACCCAGGGTTAACTCAGCTAACCCAGGATTAGCTAATCCTCGGTTAAATAGCTGTTCCTGAAAGCACGATTTAACCTTATTTAACCCTGGATTAACTAATCCAAGATTAACCTAGATAAACGTGGATTAAGTAAGAGATAAATACCGAGAACGGAGGCAATAAGCCATATATATCCCGAGGGCCGTAGGCCGTACTCTTTTTGACACACACTTGACGTCATAAAATGTCCACTGAAAACTTGGCAGTGAAATCACTCGCTACGCTCGTGATTCCACTTGAGTGTTGTACATTTTATGACGTCAAGTGTGTGTCAATAAGAGTACAGACAACTCAAAACCATCTTCAATTTGTTAAATATATATATATATATATATAGATTCAAATGAAGCTTGTTATCCGTGTCGCTAGAGTGCTCTATACTGTACAGTAGAGCGGTTATACATATAGTAATGATTTGGATGCGTTTACTCTTTGACTTCCATGGTTTATTACATACAATACTGTTTCGTACAGGTCGCGGTGTTATTGCGAACCTGCACTCTTCAGTGCATAAACCAGAGTGATTTGGATAGAACATTACAACAACATGTCTTTTCTAATTATCTTAAATTCCTCAAAAGGTATTTGTCCTTGTGTCTGCATTTGCTAACTAGTTCGTTCCGCTTGTTTAAGGACGCCGCCTTTGGGTTACTAATAATAAAGTACTTCTCGCAAATACAAAGGCCGCAACGTTTCGACGCGTTCGAGTATTGTGGAGCACGGCATAGAATTTTCCAACTAATGGCGTAATCAAGATTGTTCTCTTTCAAGTGCCAGATATGTTTACTAAGTTCTGTAGCGTTGCGCTTCGTGCTGTGCTTGAAAGAGGCCTTGTGGTTAGAATATCTCGCCTTGAAATCGGTCGCCGTTAACCCTACGTAGGACTCTACTTCATCCCCGCAGGTCACTGTGGCTTGGTATACAATGTTCTTAGCTAGGCATTCGCCTCCAAGTGGGCACACTGTGCTTTTGGGGCAGCTGCACATTTTTCCCGGGTCGGTGTTCCTGTCGTTTCCCAGCTTCCTTTTGTTGTCGCCGTCAATGATGCGCGCCACATTAGGCATGCAGCTATATGAGATCTTGACTGTATTTCTGCTAAAGATCTTATGTAGCCTGTTGGATGGCGGGAAACACTTGTCGATAATTCTTAGGAACTCTTTCCCCACGTTGGTCTTCACATTTCGGTCATAGGGTGGATTGTACCATATGGTGTTTCGCTTCCGGTTCCTCTTCACTGCTCTAGGCTGGTCTTGTACGTAGTGTAGTTTGTAATTGTGTCCGCTTTCATCCAACGCTTTCTGGTATACGGGGGCGGCCTTATTGAATACGGTCTCATTCGAAGATATTTCCGATAGGCGCTTATTGATGCCCTCCGGGATGTTTTTTAGAACGGTGGGTGGGTGGTTGGAATCGGTGTTTACATACTGCAAGGTGTTGTTGGGTTTCATATATGGCCTGTATTGTCCCGAGTTCAGATCAAGTGTTACGTCTAGAAAGTTGATTACTTTCTTGTTGGCTTCGATAGTGATGCTCAGCTCGTTTTCCTTGAAGATCTTACAGATAGATTTTTTTATCTTTTCCATTTCTCTCGGTGGTTCCTTAAAAAAACCCAAGCCATCGTCCCTGTAAAGGCCGATAGCTGCGCCATGCTTGGTTTGTAAGAGGGATAACATGTAGCAAACCACTAGTTCGCAAGATTCAGCCCCATCATAGCTGCCCATTGTTACGTCGAAACCGGTACTGCTCTCTTTTTTCTCCCATGGGTCTCTATTGCTGAACACAATGGTGCGTTTCGTATGTATGATGACATCTTTCTCGTGCTCGGTGACAATGGTGTGTTGTTTTGCAAAGTCTATTGCTTTGATTAGAAGCCTCTCAGTGATAGATGGATAGAATTCGACAATATCAAAATTGATGAAACTGCCTTCACTCTTGTTTGGGATCTCGCGGTACCACTCGAGTACTTCCCGTGTGCTCTTCCAGAGGTTTACTTGGGTCGAATCTGCGACGCATTTCACCAGTCTACTAAGGATTACTTTGCTGATGTGTCCTAGCTCAGACTTGGTTGGGCTGATTAGCCTACATGTAGGTTTATTCTCGAAATTAGGCTTGTGATCCTTCAGTGTGACGAAGGCCTCTTTTTCCGCGAGTTTTTCTACACGGTCGTCGATTTTAAACTTTTCGGCGATGTGCTTTGCTTCCCTGTTAATATTTAGGACTTTAGCCTCGCTCGTCTTTTTGTAGGTTTTGTTGACGTTTGTCTTTACGAGGTCGCTGTACTTTTCTTGTTCGATCTTGTAGTAGTTTGTTGTTTTATCGGCCTTAATTGTTAGCTTGTTGTCATGTTTCACAGTCTCCAGGTCCTGATGTAATTTGGCCTGAAAGACACTGGTTTTGCTCTCAAACTCGATGTTTTGAATAAGAGATATCATACAGTCCTCAAACTCTCTTAGCTCCTCTATCACGGGTGGAGATTGTGCGGTGTTGAATCCGTATGTTTCTTGGTTAGGAGTTGAGGACTTGGGGTTGAGGAAAAATAAGGCCTTCCATCTCATACGTTTCATAAAGAGTTCAGATTTCTCAATGAACCTCTTCAGATACGCCGATCTTGGTGCCGTTGGTATGTTCTTTGTTGAATACTCGAAGGATATACGATCCATATTGCCACACAGATACCATAAAGTGCTCGACAGTGTAGGAGCGAATGTAGATTCAAATGAAGCTTGTTATCCGTGTCGCTAGAGTGCTCTATACTGTACAGTAGAGCGGTTATACATAATCTATAAAATAGTCGCCTATTATGACTTACCTTCGCAAAAAAGCACACGGAAGACGTATTTCGAACGTATGAATTGATGACCTGCCGATGTTTGCCGATAATCTGCCGATAAGCTGTCGAAGTTTGCCGATAGTCACGAAAATACATCGCGGAGATAACGGAGGGTATCGTCGTGGTTTCGCATAGGTTCCGAATACTACCCGAAGATTAGGACACTTACAACGGACGGACTTACACACTCGATAGCTATCATTCCACAGGAAGTCCGCGTAGATACAAAAATGAAATTCACAATTTTATTCTATTTATTGTATATTTTATAGGGAGGTCCACAAGTTTATCAGTCTTTGACTGTAATGTGTCTATACTATAACCTCGTTAGATAAAGTTATTATTAGTAGTAGTATTATTATAGTAGTAGTAAAGTAGGGCGTGGCAGACGTGTGCAATCGTCTGACACCTGCGTGCGCACCGAGAAATTTGGTAGCTCCTTTCTTGGAATGTGTACATGGACGATCAAAACTTTACAAATACTTGGAATCAAATTCAGTCGAAAGTCATACTGTAAATTGTCGCTTTAATTGGAACGTGTGTTTATTCGAGGGTACCGAAAAAATGCAAGTGCCAGATGGGATTTGAACCGCGACCTCCTGGATACTAGTCAGGTGCTCATCACGTGTTCAGCAAGTCTATTCTACTTTTAGATTAGCATGCAACTTGATTTCGTTCAAAGATAATTAATTCGAGGAATTAACATATTTTGGGAGACATTGGAAGAATTTGAAATCTCAACGATGTGGTGACGATACAAATGTTTTGGAAGCTCATTCCATGTCCATTCGATTCTTGTTGTGCAACCACGTGACCGAAAATCCCTTGAGAAATAAATGTTGATGCAGCCGCCATGTTGGATGAACCAACTAGAGAAGCTAATGAGAAATGCATTGTTATCAGGAATCAATATGGCGGCTATGACGTAACGTGACGTAATTATAACGCAGCCGCCATGTTGAATGAACCAACTAGAGAAGCTAATGAGGAATGCTTTGTATTTGGGAACCAATATGGCGGCTATGACGTAACGTGACGTAACGCATCCGCCATGTTGGATGAACCAACTAGAGAAGCTAATGAGGAATGCTTTGTATTTGGGAAACAATATGGTGGCTATGACGTAACATGACGTAACGCATCCGCCATGTTGGATGAACCAACTAGAGAAGCTAAATGAGGAATGCTTTGTATTTGGGAAACAATATGGCGGCTATGACGTAACTTTCACTCCAAGAATGGAAAATTCGGTGCTGTGCTCCGTGTTTATCTCTGAAGCTGCTTTACTTTATGCAAGCCAAGGCAAATAGTGGAATCAAAATTCTTGTGGTCGTATCTTCATCTCCACTCTCTTCAGAGAATAATAATAACCCTTCAATGGGACCAGACAACACCTTTGCCCGTTTGGCTGTTTGTACCTTTCAGGTAAAGACCGTTGAGGTTACTGTCATGACACGAATCGTACCACCAGGCACCGACGAACATCACAGCACAATTGTTGGAATATCCATCATTGTCCCGATCTTTTGTCGAGAACTGGAAGTTGTTATGACCCCTTAGAGAGTCACCAGCATTTCCTGGACAAAAGACACAATGATGAGTACCGTACTACGTATTAGAATCGTTTTCGTACGAGTGAGAAGTAGTTACGGTATACGGGTCGTGCCGTGCGGTGACCGTGCTGTGTCTACGCATTCTGATTGGTTGAGCAATAATTTTGTGCGCTGTGATTGGTTGAATAGATCGGATGTCTACGATTCCGTACCGTCACCGTACCGTAATAGTTACTGATTGCATAAAGCACATACTAATTTGGTATTATTTGTCAAGGTGTATATTTCAATCTCTCTCTTCCGATCAGACAGTGCGACTACACCAACCAAGGCCACCCAAACAAATTTTGAATCAAATTTTCTAATCACATTTGTGACGCTGAATAACAGAATGATGTTGAATTCTACAATTTAAACTGTTTCTTGTTCACTCTTGATCATATACATACACATATAAAGTAAAATATATGCTTTTAAAGCGAAAATTTGAAAATTTGTGCAGATTCTATTGTTTAAATACTCAATTGTGATTGGATAATTTGTATGAAAATTTGTTTGGGTGGCCTTGGTTGGTGTAGTCACACAGTAATTGATCTCAACAAAGTCAAACTTAACATAGGTTAGTACCTGTGTATGCCCCAATAGTCAGTCGGTAATTATCTACTTCATCAGCCACCTTGAACGAGTCGTACTCCGCGTATCGCGTGTTTCCCTCGAAGTCCTCCATGTCAACTCGCAGTCGGTAGCTTCCCTGTGACGTCAGAGCGTGTATGGCGTCCAGTCCCAACCAGTACTCTCCGAGCTTGTTACCAAACCCCCTTTTGTAGTCGGCCCAACCACGGTAGAAATCAACCGAGCCGTCTAGCCGTTTCTGGATGACAGTCCATCCTCCACCACTAGTTACCATGTCACAATAGACTTGAAGTGAGGTCGATGGAGCGAGAACTATGTCATAAACGTCGTTCATTCGGGTTCCTCTCTTCCAAATCTCCGCACAGTTTTTGTAACTCGCAGTCTGTAAAAGAGAAGAAATTAATCAACGATGGCGCAGTTGGGAAGTTAGGATACTGTAATTGCAAACACCGCTTTAGTTTAACTAATTTTAAAAGTGAATAGGAAGATCCGGCCAACAAAACATATTAAGAGAGGTTGCCTGTAAACATCGAAGATTGAGCGGAAAATGGGGGTCTTCCAAACTTAACCACCTTTTTGCCATAGATAAAGTATTGATAGCAGACAACAGCTGTGGGGTTGGTTTTTGCCTCACCCCTCAAGGTATGGTAAAAACGGGATTGGTATTTCCTAGAGAGAGAGGGCCTGGGACGAGAGTAAAATAATTGCGAATTTATACATTTTGTTAAGCAAGCCACAGCTGATTAAAATGAATTTTAAAAAAGTTTTTACAGCTTTTCGGAACATCTACATAAGGGCTTCTAATTTGTGGGATCTTTGTTAGTTGTCTGTTTTATATCGCTGATAAAAACGTTTGGCAAATATAGTCTTTTTGTATAAATCATTGAAGCTGATTTTAGTGTCTGAAGTTAAACCGATTTTAGGAATGTCTGACCAACTAGACTGACTGAATTAGTGTCCATTCACAAGAAGGGGTATCTACCTTTCACATGGAATGACGTTTTTGAAGGGTAAATGTACTCGTTTTGTTATTCACGTGAAGCAACTTTAGTTACTTATGCAAATTTGAGGAGAATAACAAGTAACAAGCAAGAGCTGGCGCACCTCACTAATTGATACATTTGAATAACTTTATTCGTCTAGTTGTTGTTTCTGATTCGCAATAATAGTTACTACTAAAAGGAAAAACTAACTTCAGATATTATCGTACTGGAAAACTAAAAACTTGCATGATACGAAAGTTTTCGCTATTAATTCCAGATCATCCCCGGCAAAATGTTAGTTTTAAAAATGTATACTTTAACAACTGAAATGCTTCAAGATACTGATGATATATCGCACAATTAAATGATCAAAGTGAACTGCTATGATACAAGCAGTTTTACAGCTTCACCTGATTAGTTGCCTGCCGGCGGCGGAATAAAAGCCCGAATAAAAGTTGCAATCTACACGAGTCAGACATACATTGTGTGCGTTTGTTTGTTATGTCGATACGGAGCTAGCGTGAGCGCTGTCAATCGGCCATTATAAAGGAATAGGTTAAATGAAGAATAACCAATACGACGTAGAATTATTCGGATTTAATTTTGCACAATATTTCGACTAGCCATACTAGTCTTCATCAGGTGCATGTGAGATTTTACAAGTGACTTGACTAAATATAATGGTAAAAAGGAAATGACGTTATAATACATGATATGATAGCGAGAGATAAATAATGGTGTAACTGATTAGTAGGTTTCATCGCGTTTATTAAGGCCATTAGGTTCAAGAGTGTTAGCACGTGTTATGAGGTAAGCTTCTTTGGCTTTGCGAATAGCATCACGAGAAGAGAAAATTTGTTCTAAAGGAATTAAAAGGATATTAGATGCAGAGTGGTCAGGGTTAGATAGAAAATGTTCAGATGCAGTAGTAGGTTTAGATTTACTAGAAGGTTTGTCAACTGTCCTACGATGTTCGTTGAAGCAGTCTTTGAGTCTACGTTTGGTTTCACCAATGTACTGTTTGTTACATTTAGTACATTGAATCATGTAAATGACGTTTTTTGTGTTACAGTCCATGTGTGTATAGTAATGGTTCTGGTTTCACCCGTAGAAGTAAAAGTATATTGGGTGCAGTTATCGGAAATGTAAGGGCAAGTTAAACAGTTTTGTCCACAACGAAAGAACCTGGATTGTGATTGGAAGCAGTGTTGGAGTTATCTGACGGTAGTTTGGATTTGACTAGCAAATCACGTGAGATTGGATGAACGTCGGAAGGCTACTAAAGGGCGTTGGGGGAAAATGGTTTTGCAACGCACGGAGGAATGTAGAAGGTCAAAATGTTTCTTAATGATAGGAAAGATAGATGGAAGTGACGGATTATAGGTGACTATAAAGGGAATACGGTGAGAGGAATTAGATTTCTGTCTAGGTTGTAGAGCAAGATTACGAGGGATGTCAGCAGCGCGTTTAGTTTGTTTAGTTTGTTTAGTTTGTTTAGTTTGTTTAGTTTGTTTAGTGGCTCAGAATGTGGAGACGTATCAGAAAGTGTATATAGATCTACCTCATCATGTAGTGCCTCTGGGGTCGTGTACCAGTCTATCAGAGATATAACGAGACATCTCAGTACTATTTGAGTAAGTGACATTTAAACACTGAGGTCGAATTGATTTTAGCCAGAGTGGGTATGTTCTCTAACAATTAACTTGGAATACTTGGCATCATTTACTATTTGTGCCAAGCATCGCTACAGTCTTGGTGGTGTTCTTGCCGCTGTTATTGTTGTTGATGGTGGTGATGTTCATGATGATGGTCATGGTGTTTAATGATGATGACGATGATGCCTGGGTGGTACTAAGGGCGTATTCGGATAGAGGTGTGCGACGGACCCCCGAATCTCTCCCAGACTTAAAATTGGGATTTTCCATACCCTATCCTAGAAATGTTAACGTTGTTTCTGCAGCTGTTTTATTTGGTAAAACTGTAAGTCGCAACAATGATAACGCTGGTAGCCTCCTTTGCAGCAGCTCTTTGTGTTGATCGCTTTCCGACCTTACCGACACAAAGAGCTAGCGGTGTAATTGGGCGCGTCATTGCGAAAACCATACTATATCAGGCCAGACCGCCAAAGGTACGCTATATCCCGACCGCAAAAGGTACCCTATATCCCTATATCCCGACCGCAAAAGGTACCCTATATCCCGACTGCAAAAGGTACCCTATATCCCGACCGCAAAAAAGTACCCTATATCCCGACTGCAAAAGGGACCCTATATCCCAACCGCAAAAGGGACCCTATATCCCGGCCGCAAAAAAGGTACCTTATATCCCGACCGCAAAAGGTACGCTATACCCCGACCGCAAAAGGTACCCTATATCCCGACCGCAAAAGGTACCCTATATCCCGACCGCAAAAGGTACCCTATATCCCGACCGCAAAAGGTACCCTATATCCCGACCGCAAAAGGAACCCTATATCCCGACCGCAATAGGTACCCTATATCCCGACCGCAAAAGGTACCCTATATCCCGACCGCAAACGGTACGCTATGTCCCGACCACAAACGGTACCCTATATCCCGACCGCAAAAGGTACGCTATATCCCGACCGCCGCAAAACCCTATATACCCTATATCCCGACCGCAATAGGTACCCTATGTCCCGACCGCAAAAGGTACCCTATATCCCGACCGCAAACGGTACGCTATGTCCCGACCGCAAACGGTACCCTATATCCCGACCGCAAAAGGTACGCTATATCCCGACCGCAAAAGGTACCCTATATCCCGACCGCAAAAGGTACGCTATATCCCGACCGCAAAAGGTACCCAATTAGCCATTTTGGAAATGAGTAAAGGACTGGGAACGAGTTTTTAGAATTAATCTAATTAAGAAATATCAGAGCATATCAGAATTAGTAAGTTTCAGGAGTTTGATAGGGTTTGGACAAGTAGTAAATGAACTGCAGACATTTAAAAACTGCAAAGAAATGTATGGTTACAGCAGCCTCCTAATTCTGCTTTAAGCCCGGGTCAAACGTGAACGCAAGTTGATGCAATTAAGTTCATATGTTTCTTTACTCCAGCTAACTGTGGTTTATTCGTTCGGCTGAATTGCGAAGACACTTTCAGTGACTTGCGCATTGCGCATGCGTTCGCCGGTCAAACGGTGAAAGGGGGGGGGGGGGGGGGGGTACTTGACCCATGCTTGGGGTGTTTCTTGGTGCTACAGTCTGCATTGTATTTTTGGTTAGGTTGCTTTGTATGCAGGGTATTGTTTTGGTTCAAGTTCATTCTTCTCGTTCTTTGTGTTCATTATCTAACGTCATCTGGTGTTCTGCAACACCAAGAAACCTCCCATGTTTGGGTATAGGGGTGCCGCTGACGGTTCGAAAACCTGACCCTGTTTGGGACAAAAATAATCTAAAATACATACCCTGTCTAGGACAACACGTACCCTATATTTTAGGACCCTGTTTAGAACGAAGGACAAAATACACACAATTCTAACGCGTTTTCATTGACTCATGACCAGCTAAAGACCGGCAAATCTCGGATCTCAGATATATGGCTAAATACCGGATAAAACCATATTTAACGACGACAATCGTGCATTACCATACCCTGTTTAGGACAGACTCACATAAAATCATATACCCTGTTCTACCCTGTTCAGGACAAGAGAGGCCAAAAATCATACCCTCTCCAGCGGCACGTCCCCGTATAGCGTCGATGCAAGTCCCTGCAAGTTTAATAGCGGTCAAACGTCTACGCAAGTCAAAACTTGCATGAACTTGCAGCGACTTGCGTTTACGTTTGACCGGGGCTTTAGGAGGCTATGGTTACAGGGGACACATACATTTCTTTGCGGTAAATTGCGAGATATTTGGAAAGCTGTTATTCGTTCAATATCTAACTGAACCTATTGAAACTTTGTAAACTTACTAATGCTGACATGCTCTTTGTGATGGGATTCATTTCTTAATTAGATTAATTCTAAAAACTCGTTCCCAGTCCTTTACTCGTTTCCAAAGTGACTAATTGTGACACACAATTTCTTCAAAAACAATAATGTTCAATCTCCTTTATCCTCCTAAATAATAAACCAAGCATCACAACTGTCTTGTTGTGTTGGTATTCTTTGCTCAAATGTCAACTTTCCTTTATTTCCAGAATAAAATGCAAAAACAATATTTTTTGTGTGTGTGATTTTCAGAGAATTTGACTGGATTTTTCAAACTTTCTATGAAATTACCCAGGAAAAACTTGATTTCACAAGCTTTCTTATACTTCGAACTCTATAAATACTAAGAATCAAGTCCGCTGGATGATCAGACGTTTCGCCAAAACTTACTCTTCAAATACAATATTTTCATATTTTTTCTTAGACAAAAACCCTTTCTCAAAATAGAGCTGTAGATTCTTCGAAAATTTAACGTTTTGAAGAAAATTGAGCTAGATTTATTAGAAATAGATCAAATATAATACCAAATGTGTTTTTTTTTCCAATATCCTTATTGCGTACGAGTAACGACCCTTGAAACATACCCTAATTTTCCTATTTTCACTTCTCGCCCCAGGCCTCCTCAATACACCAAATTTGCATGGCCTGTAGATTGCCGGCATTATGATATTTTAAGAAACTAATGCAGTGGATTTAATTTAGACCTCTAACACAAACTATGACCAAAACGTGATTGAAATCAGCTAATCCTCATTTTCCGTCTTTCTTTCATTTTCTTCGAATTTTACAGTCAACCTCTCTTAAGGCCGATTCATTGTAGGAAATATTTCAAATTTACAAAAATGAATATACAAGCAATACAAGCATCAAGAGTTCCAGACTTCCGGTACGCGCGCAATGTATTATGAGATTATTACAAAGGAAAAGTGAGCACCAATTCTAGACACAGGGGGCCAAATTTATGTTTTTGCTCACTTGGTGCCCACTTTTCCTTTGTAATAATCTCACAATGCATTGCGCGCGTACCGGAAGTCTGGAACTCTTGATGCTTGTGTTTGGCAGAATAAACCTGCTTAGCTTCGTATGTAAATTGCCCATTTCAAACCATGTGATGTTTGCATGCGCTGTCTTTGATATTCAAGCCTCGCTTTCTTTGCATTAGAGTTTATAAATGTCGACACAGTTTTGGAGAGTAGGATAGTGTAAGGAAAATATGTGGGTTTTTTGCACTAGATTTCAATATATTTCTAGATTTGTTTTAAGTTTAGCACAGGTTTTGCAACGTTTAACAGCGTAACAAGAAGCTTTACAACGGCCTAACTGAGACGCAAACAGTTTCAGCGAAGCATAAATTGTTTTCTGTCTGATTACGAGCTCATCAGTGAGATTGATTTATTGAACACAACGCAAAAAGTGTGAAAACTGTATCACACAACCGCTAAAAATATTGAAGATAAAAACCAAGAGAACTAACTCAGATACAAGTAAATTATTTCTTTACCTGCACCAGTAAGATGTGATCAAACTGCTCGTCGTTCTCCAAGGCATAAGACTGATCTTTCAAATCTGAGGCCAGAAGTTGACACTCGTGAAGCCCGTTTGTAGGCTGTTTCTTAAAGTTAACAGCAACACACCCGTCTGTCATCTGAGAACACTGCTGAATACACGCCATGTCATCGTAGACTTGAACGCTTTTGATCTTGCCTGGTCGTTGCTTCTTGTTTCTTGTAATGGAGAAATATGAGTTGTGAAAGCGACTGTATCCCAGTGGAGAAAAGTCGGTGGGAAGTTGAAGCTGATAGGATTGATGAAACAACATATAGAAAACAGCGAAGGAAATGACGAAGAGTTTTTGAAGTCTGTAAAAAGACATTTGTCTTGAAAGTTGAGTTTCTCTTCGAACGAGGGCGAAAGTCACACTGTGTTTGTCGAGTCGTGTAGATGAAGATCTGTTTGTGTACAGAAAATATTTGCTTCATGAAAGGCCGTACAGTAGGAGCTCAAAAGTTAATGAAATATTTATCACTATGGTATAGTTATGTGTCTTGTTTTTTTGTTTTGTTTTTTTCCCGTTTTATTGATTTATTTGAAGTACAATTCTCTTTTTAACAAAGCAAAACTATTACTATGTAAAATACTTTCACTTGGCGTGCACTTAGGTTACACCTGTTCATTGAATCGTTCATAGCTTTACTCTAGAAATATTAGTGAAAAGAAAACATGAAGTTAATAGTTTACTGACTGAAGAGAAACCCTTAACTCATGCATGCAACTTTTCATAACCTCACTCTAGGTTCTTGTTATTGACTAATATGAATCGCTCGAATATACAGTTTAATTCTTCCAATGACACGATATCTATGGCATGTTGTGTTTTTAATGGAGATATCAGAAGTTGATGCTGACCGGCTCGATTGATCGATGAAACAACGTATAAAATAGAGCGACGAAAATGATGAGGTGTTGCTTAATTTTCAAAGGCATGTATTTCACCAGATATGATGAGATTGCTACAAATCCTTAAGTAGATTCTTTACGTGTTGTAATAAAAACATGTCGATACTGCTTGGTAGCTAGTAGCTAGTGGAGAACAGTTCGTAAACAACAATTACTTGTCTATCACTGACCACCCAACCCTACACAATGAATTGATAAAATACATTATCAGCAACGGATAGCCCAAAATCCTAGCCCAGCAGACAATTTTAAATAGAATAAAACAAATGATATTCCGAAAATGGTACTCATCATGGAAGTATACCCCCAATGAAAATGCAAACAGCGTTTGGCAATATTTCGGTTTACTTTAAACCATCATCAGGCAGAATGGTAATTTACACAGTAAACAGTAAACAGGATATTCCAACCTCTTGACATTTAATTAAACCTCAAGTCTTTGTCGTATAGCACTTGCAATCACGATATAAAAGTATTAATAGGAAAACAAAACATGCAATTATATAGGTTACACATCTTTCATGCAGAGTTGCTGAAGAATATCAACAGAAGATACATGTATGAATTGAACGAAAAAAGATAGCAGAGTACAAATGAAGTTCCATACTCGCTTTACTTCCTAAGTTAAGTTCATCATTTTAGCTCTAGCTAGCTATTTACCTACTGTCATTATTTACCTACTGTCATTATTTATGAATGACTTGGCATGAAATGATATTAAGTTATTTGTATAGAAACATTACTAACCCTTACTGTGTCTTTCACTGAATGAAACTAGCTGCAGTTCGGTCATTAGATTGACTCTAAACAATCGTCTCTCGGTAACGAGTGTTTATATGTAGACCGACCTCTGAAAATTAACGATTGGATTTCAGGGAATACTTTTTAAACAGAAACTCCGAAACTCTCAAGAAACAAATTAAATTAATCGTTTACAATGTTTTTCGGATTCTCAGGAAAAGCTTCTTCAAATAGCTTCTTGATCAAACTGTCGGTCATCTGACTGTTCTTACAATTGTTTAAGCAAAATATTCTCAGAAGAGATTTCCTTTTTATAGAACAACATTATGATAAAGGTGTGCAATCGTCAGCATTTTCTTTATTACAGCTCCTTTTTTTGCAGCTCCTTTTTTGGCAGCTCCGTTTTTGACAGGGCCTCAGTATTTTAATTTGTCAGCTCCTGTTTTGACAGCGCCTTTTTGGAATGTAAACTAATACGGAGTCATACTGTAAATTGTCGCTATTGAAAAGTTTGTGAAGTAAGTTCGTGTGTTTCTTGGAGTGTAGATAGAGACTCAGAACCAGTTCCAGACGAGAAAAGGAAAAATGATACTGAAATGAGTAAATATCTGTGGAAACTAAAGGGAAAACAAGAAGAATACACAATCAAGTGGAGTATCCTCGCCAAGGCAAAGGCCTATACAAACCTAACGAAGCGATGTAATTTATGTAACGCAGAAAAATACTTAATAATAACTGAGCCACATAAAGCAACCTTAAATAAACGCAACGAACTTGTATCAACATGCAGACATCAACGAAGTACATTCTCGAGTATAATTAGACATCATGAAATCACTTTATCTTAACGGCATATTCCAAAGGTTTGCCAACCTGATCATATTATTGTCAATCAATCAATCAATTTATTTATTTATATATTTATTTATTTATTTGTTACATGCCTCGGTTTGTAGAATGTAACATGCAATCACATTAGCGCGTGCAACTATTTAGCGCGCGCAACTATTCAACGGTTTACGATACTGACGCGATCATATTGTTGTTGTAGCTCTTACCAATTGCTTCAGTGTATGGGAGGTTTTATGGAATCTTCTTCTGACGTCAATCTAGCTATCACGAAGTGGCCGTCAAACCGTCATTTTACTTGCTCAAAACTTCAATTTTAGATCGGTGAAGTCTAAATATCTGTCAAATATAAGTTACTTATAAACAAACAAGCAAATGTCATCTAGTTGCTTGAAGAAAAACTAACAGACTTTGAAAGTTAGGCTCGAACATTTTGTAGATCTTGACGAATGACGGCCACTACTACGTCACACGTAAAACCTCCCATAGAGATTAAATGAAGAGTGGACTGACTTCACGTCGGTCTACGAAACAAATTGTATTAAACTCTATGTACTCAAAAACTGAGTAGTATACACATTAGTTATATTTATATATATATACACTCGATTGCAGAAACCGCCTTTATGACTTAAGGTAATTCCTCAGTATATCTTCCCAAATTGAAAAATCGCTGAAATTTTGCAGGTGAGTATTTTTGAGTTTTTATTGTCAGAAAAGTAAAAAAAATGGGGGTCACCGCGCTTGTTTCAGTAATATTGGTAAGAATAGACCATGCGGTACAAGCAAAATCGACTCAAAACAATCGAATATCGTGTCATGGTGTTAAAATGGCTCAAAAAAATTGTGGGAGTGCTTTACTGCAACCGATTTACCGTCTTTTAAATCACACCAGTTCAACAAAGGTGGTGTACCAAAAATTTCATAATAATTTTACCAATTGAGTCATTTACAAGCCGGGTTGACAAAGGAATGACCGAACTTCCTTCCATTTTCGTATGCAAATCGAGAAAATGACACGGAAAACGCGAAAAAAAATTGACTTCCCAAATTGAATTTTTTAACATTTTTTCACAAAAGATGTGAAATCGGTAGTGTAAATAAAATATACAATAAAATTTTATGGTCACCGTGCTTCGTTCGGAGAAAAATCGGTTTGAAGACTTTCCCTCAATGATCCTTAACAAATCTGTCTAACTAAAACCCAGCGCGCACTCGATGGCGTAAGTTAGCACGCGCTCTTCAACTAAAATTTTATTCAAAAACACAACATGATCCTCCACTTTCTTGCCATTTTTTTGATATGATCCATTTTTTCCTTATTTGATATATAAAATAGCTTTCTTAACATGTTTTCGATTCTCAATGGCTTTTTGCTTTTAAAAAGCGAAAAAAGCAGCGATTTTTAAAGAAACGAACTCTCATTAGTACCCAGTCTCCCCTCGGTATTCAAAATGGCGGCCAATTTTCCGATTTTTACGGCAAAATATCTCCGAAACGAACACGGTGACCCCTATTTTTTTCCTGCCTAAAATCTAGGTACTACAAAGATCTACAAAATATGTTAAAATGAAAAAAATGACATTACATGGGAAAGACCGACATCAATATTTTCAAAAAAATTACACCCCTCCACGGATTCGAACGACGCACATTTTGACGGCAACGCGCGGATTAAAACCTTCACAAATACTTCGAATTACCAGTTATTGTATTTATATTTAATCAATTATGTTAACTACAAATAGATTCAATGTCAGGTAAAATTTAATAGAATTTGAAGAACGTTTTCATGTAATTTTGATGTGTTCATTTGACACGATTACTTATCATAATTCGCGCGTCTTTCTCTTCAAGATCATCAGTTTTGCTCGGCGTGTAGCTCAAAAATGAAGACGGTGACCCCCATTTTTTATTTCAGTTTTTTAACTCCATTGGACCTTTCCGTAGTTTCCCAGAATGCTTCATGATTCTGCGAGTGTAAGCGAGGTCAGGGGTAAAAAATATTTAGAATTGATCGTGTATTGAGGAAAATATGACTACTGTAACGAATCAAGAACAGAAGAAAAATATTTTATTAGCTTGAGAATTTGCATCTATCTTTGTAATTCTTCTTACGCACTTTTAATTTAAAAGTCTAAGTTTTTTACTGAATTTCTTCATTCTCTCTTAATATTTCGATCTATTTTTATCCCTGACCTCGTTTGCACGCGCAGAATCATGAAGCATTCTGGGAAACTACGGAAAGGTCCATACGATAGAGTATCTGTATGCCAAGTTTCAGAAAATTGACATAACGTATTTCGAACGAATGAATCGATCGATAAACTGTCGATGTTTGCCAATAACCTGCCCGGCCGATAAGCTGTCGATGTTTGCCGATAGTCACGAAAATACATCGCGGAGTAATCGGAGGGTATCGTCGTGGTTCCGAATAGGTTCCGACTATCCGAAGATTAGGACACTATTAGATACAAAAATGAAATTGACAAGTTTATTCAATTTTCAATGTTTCTAATCAAATCAAACTTCAAATTGTTGAAATTTGATTTGATTTCTCAAAATAAAAGTCAATTGTAGAATGGATTTTTACTTTCATTTATTACATCATCAAACGTTTATAAATTGGTATTTGAACATAAGTTACATGCCGAGGAGGGATAGTGATTACTAATCATAATTACTTAGGTATTTACCAGTTAGTGTATTTTATTCTATTTATTGTATATTTTATAGGGAGGTCCACAAGTTTATCAGTCTTTGACTGTAATGTGTCTATACTATAACCTCGTTAAATAAGTTGTTATTATCATTAGTATTATTATAGTAGTAGTAAAGTAGGGCGTGGCAGACGTGTGCTATCGTCTGACACCTGCGTGCGTACCGAGAAATTTGGTAGCTCCTTTCTTGGATCAAAATTCACAAACACTTGGAATCAAATTCAGTCGAAAGTCATACTGTAAATTGTCGCTTTAATTGGAACGTGTGTTTATTTGAGGGTACCGATAGAAACTCTACGGTGGCCCATAAGGGCCAAACACAAAAACAAAAGCCACAACATAAACGCAAAACCCAAAACATAAACGCAAAACCCACAACATAAACGCAAAAGCCACAACATAAACGCAAAACCCAAAACATAAACGCAAAAGCCACAACATAAACGCAAAAGCCCAGACCCACAATCCTTTGCATTAAGTATAGAAGAGGGTGATTTTTGCTAATTTGCATTCAATTTGCATATTATCGAGAGACGCCTGTCACATTTCATGCTCATTAAACACGAGGAATTACAAAGAAGAAGCCGAAATTCATACTTTCAACTCTCGGCAACAATAAAACAGAAGCATTAGGAAAAAATGTAACAGCGGAAAATAAAACTAATACGACAATTGTTTAAGTCTGTTTGATTTTTACCTTTTAGTTGTTGAGCGATCTACCGATTTTCTTAGACTGAATACGGCCCAGAATGGCGTCTTTTTGTATGGAAAGTACGACACTGAAGGAAGAAGCGGCTTGGTGTGTCTCAGCAATGCCCTCGACAAAAAATGTAACAGCGGAAATTTGATGTACATTTGTTGCCTAAAATAATTCTTCAATTTGTTTCTTTCGAACATAAACGCAAACACCGATTTTCTGAGGTTTCCTTTAGTCATAGTCCAGCTCTTGATGCGAATTTCCCGGACTTTTACAAAGGTTTCTCTCTTCAAAACAACCTTCTCCTTCCGCCATTTTCAAACTATTTGTGTAGCCAGGCCTGTGTAGCCTTGGAAACAATGCTCTCTAGCTCCAGGTTTTTATTTAAACGCGATTTTTTTCGACCGAGAATACTGTTGGGATTTGTTGCGAGTCAGGAAGTGAAACCGCGCGAGGCCTGGGTCGGAGTTTTCGCGGGAAATTGAAAAAAGTACTTTTCATTGCGAAAAATCGTGGAAAATAAATACTGTACTGTAACATGTAAAAAATTCCAAATGCTACGTTATTCCGGAGCATTTAATCCTTTATTCAGTCTATTATTTAGTAATTCACGGCCTTGACACAAATTGATGGGCAATTGTACGCGATGAACAACTGTTATAAATATTTTAGTTCACGGCAGCTTCAACTGCTTCACGAGTCCATCGCCATTCATGTCTCCTTCGATGTCAGTGAATTTGAGTTCGTCTATATTTTTGCTTCAGACGGTTTATGCTGTGTTGGCGTTCCGGCTTGTGTTTTAAGAAGTACTGTAAGAACTGAAGTACAAAATAACGTAGATGAGAGAGTCATAATGTTTAAACAGATAAAGTTCTTTGTTGAACTTGATTGAAGTGTATTTCACTGACAACTTGTACACTTGTAAGTCAAATAGCTCGGTCATAATTTATGAAATATAACTGAAGCAGCTCTTCTGCCATAGTGTAGGCAAGTCCTTTTTTGTCTTTTAATAGAGAACAGTTAGAACAAAAACTACTAAAACCTTAAGAAAATACTTCAGAAAATCTATTTAGTTCAGCTTACTTTTCAACAAAACTGTCGTGTGTCGAGCACAACATTCAATTCTCCACCATTCAAAATGAAAAAGGACTACTTTAAAACCGTCGAATTTCTTCTAAAGTTACTTAAAGTTGACATGAATTGTGAACTTCTAAACTTACCATGTATCAAGAATAGAATCCAAACAATTTACACCGAAAAAACATCGCCAACTATTCCGGTCATCTTGAGCCCGCGACGAACAGCGGTCTTCCCCAATCGAATAATGACAATCGCGAACAAAAATACAAGGCTTGACTGGGAAGCGAGCAAATTAAGGGAAATAAAAGTGTACGTTCTGAAAAAAATTAATTTACCAAGATGGAATAGCATTCTACTACTCCTTATACTTTCCTCTAGCCTGCGAATACAGCCGCTTTTTTACGCTCGCCACAGGGGTCTCCCGAAAGAAGCGTCTGCGGAGTGAGGCCCACATTCCTGTACTGTGACCTCTGAGGTCATGACAGCTCGTGTTGTAAATCTGATACAACACAGCTGCTCATGTTGTGAACACTACTTCCAAACGGCCTGAGTTTGTTGATTCGGCAATCAAACTTATTGTAGAACATGATTTTATTCATCTGTGCATATGATAAGTCCGATGCAATCGCCCGCGGCTCGACATTGTAATATTTTGTTCTGGTCGTTGAGTTTAATTTATGCAAATAATGCGATTACCAGCAAGCTGACCAATCAGCTTCTTGGACCAGAATCGGGTCCAAAATGACGTCACAGTACAGGAATGTGGGCCTCACTCCGCAGACGCTTCTTTCGGGAGACCCCTGTGGCGAGCGTAAAAAAGCGGCTGTATTCGCAGGCTAACTTTCCTCTGGCTAATACAAATTACGAAAATATAATTTCCTACCATTCCTTTTATTAAAGTCGATCGACGTGTATATCGTCCATACTGCCTCTGTAAATTTGGATAAAAACATGCGAAATTGCGAAGTTCCAAGTCTAATTATGGAAATATGAATGACTCTGTTCAATTTGCTGAAATCGGTATATAAAGTAGACATACCTGTAAGACTATTCACGAAAGCATGTCTAGATTGTATATAATTACACCATTTCCTATTGACTTTGAAAATGCTCCATTATCACCAAATTAGAACACCAAATGTCCGCTTCCGGTGGGCAAAACATTGCCAGAAATATGGGACAAGATGGCCGCCGCGCATGCGTTTTACGGCACAAAAAATGCAAAATGGTTGCCGTTCTGTATAAGAAAATGTATGGAAAAAATTGACTTTTCAGAATTTGTAGCGTTCAGAGGTTTAACACACTCGTTGCACATCTAGAAAGTATTAAGGTATCTATCAATCGTTGCACTCACCATATTACCGATCTACAACGAAGACCAGGTTTTCCGCCCGAGCAGTTTGTTTTCTTCACATTGAAGCTACCAGATTTCCCATACATTTACTGTAAGATCGAACAACCCTACGCAGTTATCGGTCAGTTTGAGGTAGTAGGCCTTGACACAGCAGAAGTGCACATCTCGATGCCAGTAAAACACTGTTTAGTGTGTTCAAATCGCCGATAAAATATGTTATATCGCAATTCCATCTTCCGCCCAAAAGCTCTGAACTTTAGGTACAAATAAATGGTAAAGACGCCATGTTGAGATCTAGTTTTGAGTCAGAACGAGCCAAAAACTTCGCTATATCTCCACCATCCGCCATTTTCCTGTTTACATGAGTTCTTAGTGCATTCTGGGATTGCACACAGGGAGTCCGAGAGCGTGAAGGGTTAAATTTCGATGTATTTCCGTGTATACCCTCTATTTCTGTGTTGGGCTTCCTGTGTCATATTTTGATCGACAGTTGGAAAATAAAGTCAGTCTTTTTGATATTTTGAAGTTCTAAAATCGCTTTCTAAACAAAGATGAACGCTAATTAAGATCTGTATGTCATTTCATTAGCAATTAGAACTTTTTAGCGAGTTTTGGGACAAAATGCTGAGCCCGAGGAAACCGCTGGCTAATGTCCCATATTTCTGGCAATGATATAGTGAAGTTTGAAGTCGAAACTTTACCGAAAATCGTCATGTTTGGTACCCAAATAAAGCTCAGTTATCCAGCTTTCATTTGCCGTAAAGATCCATGGGATAGCTGTTAAAGCACAGGGATACCGTCGCAAGTAAGTTAGATTTATCCAAGTCCGGGCCTGAGGGCGCTTGGGCTCCCTGTGCTATTGATCAAAATCGTCGAACCGAGTTAGTATTTTCGCTTCTAAAATGTTTCTTCGATAATATTGGGCTCTAAATATACCTAACACATACAGTTTGGTAGTTGTTTGAATGTCCAACGGTGTTTAATTAACTAAAAGAGCCTTATTTAACCTGTTTTGGAGCGAATTTTTACTGATACGAGTGTCAATCGAAGTCTATGTTCCGAAGGAAAGCCGCTGAGTGAATTTCGGCTCAGGATGACCGGAATAGTTGGCGATGTCATGTTTTGTTTCATCAACTCTCCGCCATTTTTCAAAACTTCAGCGACTTCACCCTGGGTACCCCCCACGGGCCTGTAGCGCACGACGACTTCGGCTCTTCGGCTCACGGAAAAGTGCACCAGAAAAGAGCGGCGCACATCGGTCCATGATACGCCATCAGTTTCACACCTTGTTTCAATATACACATTGCTGCGGGCGCGTCTCGCAGGACGTACACAGGGATCCCAACATTATATATTTCTATGCACAGGGAGCCCAATATAATACGTATCGCGCGCGCGCTCTACCACAGGAAACCCATCAAAAAAAGATGCGTGCATGCAAATAATATTTTTAATAATTATAAAAGCCTCAGAAACAATGGTTGGGCTGCCTGTGCTCTGCTCCGTGTTTATCTCTGAAGCTGCTTTACTTTATGCAAGCCAAGACAAATAGTGGAATCAAAATTCTCGTGGTCGTATCTTCATCTCCACTCTCTTCAGGGAATAATAATGACCCTTCCAATGCTTCCAGACAACACCTTTGGAGTGTTGGCTGTTTGGACCTTTCAGGTAAAGACCGTTGAGGTTACTGTCATGACAGGATGTGTACCACCAGGCACCGTAGTATGACACAGCACAATTGTTGGAATTCCCATCATTGTCACGATCTTTTGTAGTGAACTGGAAGTTGTTATGACGTGTTAGAGAGTCGCCAGCATTTCCTGAACAAAAGGCACCATGATGAGTACCGTACTACGTATTAGAGTCGTTTTCGAGGTATGAGTGAGAAGTAGTTACGGTATACGGTTCGTGCCGTGCGGTGACCGTCCTGTGTCTACGCATTCTGATTGGTTGAGCAATGACTTTGTGCGCTGTGATTGGTTGAATAGATGTCTACGATTCCTTACCATGACCGTACCATAATAGTTACTGATTGCATAAAACACATAATAATTTGGTATTATTTTTCAAGGTGTATATTTCAATCTATTCCGCTTAATTGATCTCAACAAAGTCAAACTTAATATAGGTTAGTACCTGTGTATGCCCCAATAGTCAGTCGGTAATTATCTACTTCATCAGCCACGTTGAACGAGTCGTACTCCGCGTATCGCGTGTTTCCCTCGAAGTCCTCCATGTCCACTCGTAGTCGGTAACTTCCCTGTGACGTCAGAGCGTGTATGGCGTCCAGTCCCAACCAGTACTCTCCGAGCTTGTTACCAAACCCCTTTTTGTAGTCGACCCAGCCACGGTAGAAATCAACCGAGCCGTCTAGTCGTTTCTGGATGACAGTCCATCCTCCACCACTAGTTACCATGTCACAATAGACTTGAAGTGAGGTCGATGGAGCGAGAACTATGTCATAATCGTCGTTCATTCGGGTTCCTCTCTTCCAAATCTCAGCACAGTTTTTGTAACTCGCAGTCTGTAAAAGAGAAGAAATTGAAGGGTCTTAGCAGCTTGGATAATGTAGGCCTCGCTTTCTTTGCAGTAGCTTAATAAATGTCGGCGCAGTTTGGAAAAGTAATGAGCTGGGATAATGTGAGAAAAATATCAAGTGTGTTTTTAGCACTAGCTAGACATACTATGCTTCTAGATTGTTTTAATTATACATGAGGTAGCGCACAGGATTTACAATGTGCAACAGCGTGACAAGATGTTTCGCAACGCCGGTTCACGAAACATTACCCAGCAATTGTTGTCTGTCTGTTTACGAGCTCATTAGTGAGATCGATTTATGGAACACAACGCAAAAAGTGTGAAAACTTTGTTTTTACATTAAAACAATCTATTAATTTCGAGCTTTTTGATAGGTCGAGAGCTGTGGTAAATAGGAGTACATACCACGGTACGACGTCATCAGTCGATCGTCTGATGCAAAATTATTAATTTTGGCAAACGAAAAACTTGTTTCAGCTACATATTTCATAGTGACTAAGAGTGCATACCGAACTGACTCGTAAATCACAAGCACAGTTCATAGCAAGCCAAATTTTTCATCAGTTGCAGCACTTCTCCACAGTTTGTTCTTTCATTCAAGTAGAAACTAAATCTATCGTATCGATGATTAGATTCACAGCGATAAAAGTTCATTTTTTGACTTTTGGACGCTCTCAAGCTCTGATAATAAAATATGACCATCAAACATTTCGCTGAAGTACTGTTCTCTAACGTTATTTCATATTTTTCAAGACGATTGCTTTTTATATATATCGTACTATGAATAGCCCAGCTGATAGCTTTCACGTGCATAAAGATTTAGATGCCTTAAGCAAATGTGAAAAAGACTGGCAGATGAATTTCAATGTGAAAAAATGCCGTCATACAATTTGCTTTTCCACAAAGAAAGTCACCAATCCAGGTACATCCTATGTTCTTAGTAATAATCAGGGTCTGGATAGGGTTCACCATCATTCCTATCTGTGGGTGTTATACTTTCAGAAGATCTTAAATGGGCAAACCATATTGCACTGATATATTTTATTTACATCAAGCGCCAAATAGACATTTGGTGTTATTAGAAGAAATTTTAAGAATACCTGTCAGTAGACTGTAAATAATAATCTAAACTCTATTGTAGCATAGTGAGATCTAAGTTAGAATATGCCAATTTCAAAAATATATAAGTACTGCCTTGATATGATTCAGCGCACAGCAGCTAAAGTTTGCTTTAATATAATTACGCTAGAGAACCAGGAGTTAGTAACTGATATGCTTGATAAACTGCGAGTGGCCATCCCTTGATGGAAGGAGAACTCTCTCTCTCGATTAGCTATGTTTCACCAGGCTGTATACGGAAGTATCGATATCGAGAGAGACATATATCTTACTCCTTTACCTCGTACTTCGAGGAGTGGTTATTTTTATATTCCCCTTGAAATATTACTAATTAAAACCGTTCATGAGCTTGATGAATACTTCCATTAGTAAATAAATTGTAGGTTGACATGATAATATTCGAGAAAAAGCAAACTTATCTTTAGCGTTCCCTTTTGAAACAATCTATGATTTACTCCTAGTTCTTATTGGATTAAATATGTGTAAGTAGTGCAGAAGTGCATTTCCTCATAAATTTCAGATGTCCTACTCGATTTGCGATCGCAGCACTTCGCTTTCTCATAGAAATTTCTAGTTATTTACTTAATTACCTGCACCAGTACGATATGGTCAAACTGCTCGTCGTTCTCCAAGGCATAAGACTGATCTTTCAAATTTGAGGCCAGGAGTTCACACTCGTGAAGCCCGTTTGTAGGCTGTTTCTTAAAGTTAACAGCAACACACCCGTCTGTCATCTGAGAACACTGCTGAATACACGCCATGTCATCGTAGACTTGAACGCTTTTGATCTTGCCTGGTCGTTGCTTCTTGTTTCTTGTAATGGAGAAATATGAGTTGTGAAAGCGATTGGAATCCAGTGGAGGAAAGTCGGTGGGAAGTTGAAGCTGATAGGATTGATGAAACAACATATAGAAAACGAAGGAAATGATGACTGAGAGGAGGTGAAGTCTGTAAAAAGTCATTTGTCTTGAAAGTGAGAATCTCTTCGAACGAGGGCGAAAGTCACACAGCAGTGTTTCAGTGTCGAGTCGTGCAAATGAAGATCTGTTTGTGTACAGAAAAAATGTGCTTTATGAAAGGTCGTACAGTAGGAGCTCGAAAGTTAATGAAATATTTACTGATAATTATGGTATAGTTCCTTGACTGTCTTGTTTTAATTCAGTTTGATCATGAAGGACAATTATCTTACTATAAAGACTTACACTTGGCGTGCACTTAAGCTTTACATCTGTTTTTTTGTACTAATTTCGAGCTGTTATTTTCATTTCCGGAGTTCATTAGTGACACTGCTGTTCGATTTATGGGAGTTAGGGTCACATGACCTCTTAGTGCAAGTCACCTATTAACGGAAGACGTATTTCGAACGTATGAATCGATAACCTGCCGATGTTCAGTTGCCGATAACCTGTCGATGTTTACAGATAGTCACGAAAATACATCGGGGAGACATCGGAGGGTATCGTCGTGATTCCGAATAGGTTCCGAATACTATCTAGCCTGCGTAGCCAGGCTCTGGAGGGGGAGGGGTGGGGGGAAGAGGGAAGGGGAAAGGGGAGGGGAACTGGAGAAGAGAGGACAGAGAGAGGGGGAGGGAAAAATCACATTGTTTTACTACCATTTTGCACGAGGTCACATGATCGCGGTAAAACTCCAGCTGATTGGTCGGCTGGTATCCATGGTAAGATACAACTGGTCTCATCTTGAATCGGATGGCTTACGAGTTTTCCCAGCAAGTCATTCATAGCGAGTGTTTACTTTTTTCCCAAGGGGGTCGTGCATCGTCACATTTTTGCCGGCCGTGATCATGTGACCTGGTAGTAGAACGAAGTGAAACACGGTTGAGACGAAGTCAAATTTGGATTGTTCAGAGCTGCATTAAACGAGCAGAAAATATGCCGTTAGTTTCGATTGTTTGACTCAAGGTAAGAGTTTGGAAATGTCCCATCATCGTCCTTTGGTGCTGTGGAGTTTTTTGGGGGAATTGAGGCCTTTAGGGGTACAAATCGAGCGGTAGCTGTTGCAGCTAGCGCTCGTAGTTTCCTGCCTTGTCACTGTATAGTACTGAGGGGGAAAAATAATAACAACAGCGTCTAAAACTACCTGAAATGACTTTATCTATAAATAATACAACAAGATTCAAAGCCATTTTTCATTTCAATGACGTTTTTATTTTTCTAATTGTTAGGTTCACTGCAGTACATGTTTATTGCTTGGGCTGCCTGTGGTATATTTTTCATTTCAATGACGTTTTTATTTTTCTAATCGTTAGGTTCACTGCAGTACATGTTTATTGCTTGGGCTGCCTGTGGTATATTTTTCATTTCAATGACGTTTTTATTTTTCTAATTGTTAGGTTCACTGCAGTACATGTTTATTGCTTGGGCTGCCTGTGGTATATTTTTCATTTCAATGACGTTTTTATTTTTCTAATCGTTAGGTTCACTGCAGTACATGTTTATTGCTTGGGCTGCCTGTGGTATATTTTTTTCATTTCAATGACGTTTTTATTTTTCTAATTGTTAGGTTCACTGCAGTACATGTTTATTGCTTGGGCTGCCTGTGGTATATTTTTCATTTCAATGACGTTTTTATTTTTCTAATTGTTAGGTTCACTGCAGTACATGTTTATTGCTTGGGCTGCCTGTGGTATATTTTTCATTTCAATGACGTTTTTATTTTTCTAATTGTTAGGTTCACTGCAGTACATGTTTATTGCTTGGGCTGCCTGTGGTATATTTTTCATTTCAATGACGTTTTTATTTTTCTAAAGTTAGGTTCACTGCAGTACATGTTTATTGCTTGGGCTGCCTGTGGTATATTTTTCATTTCAATGACGTTTTTATTTTTCTAATCGTTAGGTTCACTGCAGTACATGTTTATTGCTTGGGCTGCCTGTGGTATATTTTTCATTTCAATGACGTTTTTATTTTTTCTAATCGTTAGGTTCACTGCAGTACATGTTTATTGCTTGGGCTGCCTGTGGTATATTTTTCATTTCAATGACGTTTTTATTTTTCTAATTGTTAGGTTCACTGCAGTACATGTTTATTGCTTGGGCTGCCTGTGGTATATTTTTCATTTCAATGACGTTTTTATTTTTCTAATTGTTAGGTTCACTGCAGTACATGTTTATTGCTTGGGCTGCCTGTGGTATATTTTTCATTTCAATGACGTTTTTATTTTTCTAATCGTTAGGTTCACTGCAGTACATGTTTATTGCTTGGGCTGCCTGTGGTATATTTTTCATTTCAATGACGTTTTTATTTTTCTAATTGTTAGGTTCACTGCAGTACATGTTTATTGCTTGGGCTGCCTGTGGTATATTTTTCATTTCAATGACGTTTTTTATTTTTCTAATTGTTAGGTTCACTGCAGTACATGTTTATTGCTTGGGCTGCCTGTGGTATATTTTTCATTTCAATGACGTTTTTATTTTTCTAATTGTTAGGTTCACTGCAGTACATGTTTATTGCTTGGGCTGCCTGTGGTATATTTTTCATTTCAATGACGTTTTTATTTTTCTAATTGTTAGGTTCACTGCAGTACATGTTTATTGCTTGGGCTGCCTGTGGTATATTTTTCATTTCAATGACGTTTTTATTTTTCTAATTGTTAGGTTCACTGCAGTACATGTTTATTGCTTGGGCTGCCTGTGGTATATTTTTCATTTCAATGACGTTTTTATTTTTCTAATCGTTAGGTTCACTGCAGTACATGTTTATTGCTTGGGCTGCCTGTGGTATATTTTTCATTTCAATGACGTTTTTATTTTTCTAATCGTTAGGTTCACTGCAGTACATGTTTATTGCTTGGGCTGCCTGTGGTATATTTTTCATTTCAATGACGTTTTTATTTTTCTAATTGTTAGGTTCACTGCAGTACATGTTTATTGCTTGGGCTGCCTGTGGTATATTTTTCATTTCAATGACGTTTTTATTTTTCTAATTGTTAGGTTCACTGCAGTACATGTTTATTGCTTGGGCTGCCTGTGGTATATTTTTCATTTCAATGACGTTTTTATTTTTCTAATCGTTAGGTTCACTGCAGTACATGTTTATTGCTTGGGCTGCCTGTGGTATATTTTTCATTTCAATGACGTTTTTATTTTTCTAATTGTTAGGTTCACTGCAGTACATGTTTATTGCTTGGGCTGCCTGTGGTATATTTTTTTTCATTTCAATGACGTTTTTATTTTTCTAATCGTTAGGTTCACTGCAGTACATGTTTATTGCTTGGGCTGCCTGTGGTATATTTTTCATTTCAATGACGTTTTTATTTTTTTTCTAATTGTTAGGTTCACTGCAGTACATGTTTATTGCTTGGGCTGCCTGTGGTATATTTTTCATTTCAATGACGTTTTTATTTTTCTAATCGTTAGGTTCACTGCAGTACATGTTTATTGCTTGGGCTGCCTGTGGTATATTTTTCATTTCAATGACGTTTTTATTTTTCTAATCGTTAGGTTCACTGCAGTACATGTTTATTGCTTGGGCTGCCTGTGGTATATTTTTCATTTCAATGACGTTTTTATTTTTCTAATTGTTAGGTTCACTGCAGTACATGTTTATTGCTTGGGCTGCCTGTGGTATATTTTTCATTTCAATGACGTTTTTATTTTTCTAATTGTTAGGTTCACTGCAGTACATGTTTATTGCTTGGGCTGCCTGTGGTATATTTTTCATTTCAATGACGTTTTTATTTTTCTAATTGTTAGGTTCACTGCAGTACATGTTTATTGCTTGGGCTGCCTGTGGTATATTTTTCATTTCAATGACGTTTTTATTTTCTAATTGTTAGGTTCACTGCAGTACATGTTTATTGCTTGGGCTGCCTGTGGTATATTTTTCATTTCAATGACGTTTTTATTTTTCTAATCGTTAGGTTCACTGCAGTACATGTTTATTGCTTGGGCTGCCTGTGGTATATTTTTCATTTCAATGACGTTTTTATTTTTCTAATCGTTAGGTTCACTGCAGTACATGTTTATTGCTTGGGCTGCCTGTGGTATATTTTTCATTTCAATGACGTTTTTATTTTTCTAATCGTTAGGTTCACTGCAGTACATGTTTATTGCTTGGGCTGCCTGTGGTATATTTTTCATTTCAATGACGTTTTTATTTTTTTCAATCGTTAGGTTCACTGCAGTACATGTTTATTGCTTGGGCTGCCTGTGGTATATTTTTCATTTCAATGACGTTTTTATTTTTCTAATTGTTAGGTTCACTGCAGTACATGTTTATTGCTTGGGCTGCCTGTGGTATATTTTTCATTTCAATGACGTTTTTATTTTTCTAATTGTTAGGTTCACTGCAGTACATGTTTATTGCTTGGGCTGCCTGTGGTATATTTTTCATTTCAATGACGTTTTTATTTTTCTAATCGTTAGGTTCACTGCAGTACATGTTTATTGCTTGGGCTGCCTGTGGTATATTTTTCATTTCAATGACGTTTTTATTTTTCTAATTGTTAGGTTCACTGCAGTACATGTTTATTGCTTGGGCTGCCTGTGGTATATTTTTCATTTCAATGACGTTTTTATTTTTCTAATTGTTAGGTTCACTGCAGTACATGTTTATTGCTTGGGCTGCCTGTGGTATATTTTTTTCATTTCAATGACGTTTTTTTTTCTAATTGTTAGGTTCACTGCAGTACATGTTTATTGCTTGGGCTGCCTGTGGTATATTTTTCATTTCAATGACGTTTTTATTTTTCTAATTGTTAGGTTCACTGCAGTACATGTTTATTGCTTGGGCTGCCTGTGGTATATTTTTCATTTCAATGACGTTTTTATTTTTCTAATCGTTAGGTTCACTGCAGTACATGTTTATTGCTTGGGCTGCCTGTGGTATATTTTTCATTTCAATGACGTTTTTATTTTTCTAATCGTTAGGTTCACTGCAGTACATGTTTATTGCTTGGGCTGCCTGTGGTATATTTTTCATTTCAATGACGTTTTTATTTTTCTAATCGTTAGGTTCACTGCAGTACATGTTTATTGCTTGGGCTGCCTGTGGTATATTTTTCATTTCAATGACGTTTTTATTTTTCTAATCGTTAGGTTCACTGCAGTACATGTTTATTGCTTGGGCTGCCTGTGGTATATTTTTCATTTCAATGACGTTTTTATTTTTCTAATTGTTAGGTTCACTGCAGTACATGTTTATTGCTTGGGCTGCCTGTGGTATATTTTTTTCATTTCAATGACGTTTTTATTTTTCTAATTGTTAGGTTCACTGCAGTACATGTTTATTGCTTGGGCTGCCTGTGGTATATTTTTCATTTCAATGACGTTTTTTATTTTTCTAATCGTTAGGTTCACTGCAGTACATGTTTATTGCTTGGGCTGCCTGTGGTATATTTTTCATTTCAATGACGTTTTTATTTTTCTAATTGTTAGGTTCACTGCAGTACATGTTTATTGCTTGGGCTGCCTGTGGTATATTTTTCATTTCAATGACGTTTTTATTTTTCTAATGTTTAGGTTCACTGCAGTACATGTTTATTGCTTGGGCTGCCTGTGGTATATTTTTCATTTCAATGACGTTTTTATTTTTCTAATGTTTAGGTTCACTGCAGTACATGTTTATTGCTTGGGCTGCCTGTGGTATCAGTTTACTATTTATTGTATATTTTATAGGGAGGTCCACAAGTTTATCAGTCTTTGACTGTAATGTGTCTACACTATAACCTCGTTAAATAATTAAGTTGTTATTATTATTATTATTAGTAGTAGTAGTAGTAGTAGTAGTAGTATATTATTGAAGGAATGGTCAACGCTCAGCGTGCGTCCATCGAGTTATGGATGCATGCTCGCGCACGCTAATTAGCCAATCAGAGCGCGCATTATATCAATGCTATGTTATAAAGTAGTATAGGGCGTGGCAGACGTGTGCAATCGTCTGACACCTGCGTGCGCACCGAGAAATTTGTCAGCTCCTTTTCTTGTATGTGTACATGGACGACAAAACATTACAAATACTTGGAATCAAATTCAGTCGAAAGTCATACTGTAAATTGTCGCTTGAATTGGAACATGTGTTTATTCGAGGGTAAATAGAAAATCTAAAAAATCCAAGTGCCAGACGGGATTTGAACCGCGACCTCCTGGATACTAGTCAGGTGCTCATCACGTGTTCAGCAAGTCTATGCTACTTTTAGATTATCATGCAACTTTATTCCAGTCAAAGAGAATTAATTCGAGGAATTAACAAATTTTGTGAGACATTAGAATGAAATCTCAACGATGTGGTGAAGATACAAATGTTTTGGAAGCTCATTCCATGTCCATTTGATTCTTGTTGTGCAACCACGTGACCCAAAATCCCTTGAGAAATAAATGATGATGCAGCCGCCATGTTGGATGAACTCAACACGGAGAAGCTAATGAGAATCTAATGAGGAATGCTTTGTTATCAGGATTCAACGTTCACTCCAAGAATAGTGCTTTATAGATTCGGTAAATTCGGTGCTCTGCTCCGTGTTTATCTTTTTAGCGAATTTAAGCATCGAGGACGGGGACGTGAGGACGACGAAGTTCGAATAAAGTGTTTTGTTGTCTATTGTTTTCATATTTGTTTCTTTTTCCGTGTTTTTCACTAAATTTGCGCCCTCTTCAGATGAATAACATCGTCTTTTTTACGTTCTCGTTCTCTTTGCATCGACAAACATAGGCATTTCACGTTGTAGTTTAGCACAGAACGCCTGAAGTAAGATCAAATCGATCGAGCTCATTTCATGCATTCAAACAAGCAGTTCATTGAGTTCTGTAATTAGCGTTATTGTTTCTCTGCCGTCGTCCTCACGTCCCCGTCCTCGATGCTTAAAGTCCCTATTGAAGCTGCTTTACTTTATGCAAGCCAAGACAAATAGTGGAATCAAAATTTTTGTGGTCGTATCTTCATCTCCACTCTCTTCAGGGAATACCCATGACCCTTCCAATGGAGCCACACAACACCTTTGGCCTTTTGGCTGTTTGGACCTTTCAGGTAAAGACCGTTGAGGTTACTGTCATGACACGTTTCGTACCACCAGGCACCGGAGTATGACACAGCACAATTGTTGGAATTCCCATCATTGTCACGATCCTTTGTAGTGAACTGGAAGTTGTTATGACGCCTTAGAGAGTCGCCTGCATTTCCTGGACAAACAACACAGACGATGAGTACCGTACTGATAGTAAGTTACACAGTTAGATTGAATAAATCACATAATTTGGTATTATTTGTCAAGGTGTATATTTCAATTTAGTATATACCACACAAATGAATATTTTTCGCGAGCTCTGATTGGCTACTCAATCTTGGAATATCCTTGACTATGCACCTCCCAGTTCAAGTTCAAGTTTATTTCACACACATACTTACAAAAATGACAAAAAACAAGATGGTGTTTTTATACATTTTATATGTTTGGCTGGCTATTCACTTGTGTGGTATATGTAACTGCAGAGATAATGTTTTGTTTTCATTCCGGTAGCTTTTCCCTAGAGTATTTGCTGTAGTCTATAGTTGTTTAATTTTGATTGTTCTTTATAGTTTTCCCTCGGGTCAGTTTCCGTATGTAAATTTGTTCTTAACTTTGGAGTCGCTTAGGTTTGTTTTTGGTCACTCATATTCAGTTACGATTGCGGACTGTAAGAATTGCGTAACTTGCGAACGATTTGCGATATATGAGTCTTAGAGACGGGATAGTTGGTAAGTTTCACGTTCTCGTTATATGTTAGTTTCAGTATCATACAGTTAGTTGTAACATGTATTCCTTTGTTTATTTAGTTTTACATTTAGGTTAGATTCAACATTGCGAATAAACGAACGAACGGATCTAGCCCAACTAGTCAAAACATGTCTCGCACCGCGATCATTCTCTAAGGCCGTAACAGTAAAACAACTACCTGATGAGTGAACCTACTGATTTAGAGCTTCAAGCCAAGTCCAGCGTTCCACGACAAAGAGTTATGACAACGAAAGGGAAAGAATACTACCTCGAAAGACTCAAGGTGAATTATCGATCTGCCAAAAGAACTTGGAGGTCGCAACTCAACGCCTTAGTATCCTCACTAGTCACCGATGCCGACATTTCTGCACTGAAACTTCAATGTTTAAAGCTAGAAAAGCACATGATTGATCTTTCCAAAGCACACGAAGGGTTGGATAAAGAATTAATCGTAGAAGAAGAAAAGATCGCCCTGTATGACGAACTAGAGATGTTGACTAAAGAGAATATGGATCACTTAAAGATGGTTAATAACAGAATGAGAGAATTAGAAACGACTTATTCCAAGAAATCCTCCGGAGAAAGGTCAAATACAGTTGGATCCCAACGTTCTTGTTCTTCATCTTCTTATCAATCATCCTCCCGCAAGTCATCTAGTCATGCTTCATCTAGTCACAAGTCATCTCGCCATCAGGCGTCAGGACATCAGTCAAGTCGACATTCTTCAAGTCATGAATCATCTAGCCATCAATCGTCGTCAAACCACAAGTCATCGAGCCACGTTTCATCTAGTTACAAGTCAAGATCAGTTAAATCAAGCACCTGTTATAGAAAACAGCTTGATCTTCAAGGTCAGATAGCAGCGTTAAAAGCGAAGATAGATCTTTCAGTTGAAAAACGCGAAATGGAATCAAGAGCCCAGAAGCAACTGGAAGATATACACAAGCAAAAATCAGAGCTCACTCTCACCGAAGGAAGGATTAAAGGAGATCTAAGGAGATATACGGATGGTTACAAGACCAAGGAAGATTTGGTTCAAACCGAGGCGAAATTAAATGTATGCAATAAATTCATGCAAGACGACGTACATGTGCCTTCAATGACTGAAGATCAATTACCTCAAGGAGATGGTAGTAAGGACCAAATGCAGAAGTTTCTTGAGCAAGTTGAACTAGAGTACGTCAATCAATCTGGAAAGAAGAACTTTCATTCCATGCCTATTGCTAGTGGTTCTCTCTCTGTCAACCAACCAAGTTCCAATGCCCATATTCCTATCAACAAAGATGTAGACGCCCACGAAAGTGTAGACACTCATGGCACAAGCTCATCCACTAATAGTAACATCGTTACCACTCAACTGATAGAGATCGTCAAGACTTTAGTGGAAAATCAAAACTACAGTAAATTGCCTTCTCCTGAACCAGGAATCTTCTCTGGGGATTTATTACACTACCCAATCTGGATCCAAGCCTTTGAAACACTTATCGAGAACAAGACAACGAGAATCAACGAAAGAATCCACTTCCTGAGAAAGTACGTAGCTGGAGAAGCAAAGGAAGCGATCGATGGTCTACTGCTCCTAAAATCTGATGACGCTTACAAAAAGGCTAAAGAAATGCTGTCCAAGCGTTTCGGAGATCCGTTTGCTATCGCCAGCGCCTATCGTCAAAAGCTTGAATCTTGGCCCAAGATCCAAAATAGTGATGCTAAGGGTCTTCGCAAGTTTACTGATTTCTTAGCACATTGTGAGAAGGCTATGGATGGAATTAGCAGTCTACGAGTCCTCGACGACGATCAAGAAAATCGTAAAATGGCAGCAAAGCTTCCTAAGTGGATTACAAATCGATGGGCCAGAGAAGTCTACCAATACAAAGAAGAAAGTGGGATGTTCCCGTCCTTCAAGAAATTTGTAAAATTCCTGATCAAAGAATCTGATATTGCAAACGACCCAGTCTTCTCAGCACAGAACCAAGAACTCCCATTGTCCAAGAAACCAAAGGATACACTAAAACCATTCAAAGTCGCAAGTACCTTCTCAGTAGGAACACAAAAGGAAGACGAACATGGTCAACAATGTTGTCTAGTTTGTAAGTCTTCGCACGACATCGATATCTGTGAAGAATTCTTAAAGAAAACAGTTCAAGAGAGAAAGGAGTTCGCCATGATCAACAGATTATGCTTCGGATGTTTAAAAGAAGGACATCGCTCTAAGGACTGCAAGGAAAGAAAAACCTGTAAAAATTGCAACAGACTTCACCCAAGCTCTCTTCATGGTGACGTTAAAAGGGAAACCACTAAAGATGTCAAAGCAGATAAGTCAACGGAAACCATCAACCAAGCAACTTCTAATTACACCAAAGTAAAGTTTCACACTGTAACCTACTCAATGATTGTACCAGTTTGGATATACCATAAAGACGATCCAGGAAATGAGAGATTAACTTACGCACTGCTAGACGATCAATCAGATACGACATTTGTAAAAGAAAAACTACTTGAAGATCTTGGTGTCAAGGGTGAAAGAACTCAACTTTCATTAACCACGCTTCACGCTGAAAGTAAGCTTGTTGATACTTATAAAGTCAAGGGTCTAGCTGTTCGTGATCTCAATCGCCAAGTTACCATGATGCTTCCAAGAACGTTTACTCGCTTTTCCATTCCAGCTCAAAGAAATCAGATCCCTCGTCCAGAAGCAGCAAGGCAGTGGACTCACACTGAACGTATTGCAGAAGAACTTATGCCGTATAGAGAAGATATCGACGTTGGACTACTGATCGGCCTAGATTGTACTCGCGCCCTCATCCCTCGTGAAGTGATTGCAGGTGATGGCAATAATCCCTATGCTTTAAAGACAGATCTTGGCTGGGGAATAATTGGCAAGTACAATGACGCTGCTAGTGACAACGATGAGGAAGATAATATTGGCGTCTCACATCGAATTATATCCTGTGAAGTGACGAATCCTCAAGCTTCCTGTTACCTTTCTCGCAGGACCAAAACAAAAGAAGTCCTCAATCCTCTCCAAGTAAACAAAATGTTCGAACTCGACTTCTCCGAAGTATCAACAAAGAAAGAAACGTTGTCCTATGAAGAAAAACGTTTTTTGCAAAAGATGGAGAATGGTATTGTTCAAAGATCCGACGGCCATTACCAAATGCCACTTCCCTTTCGTGAAGAGATTCCGAACCTCCCTAACAACAAGGCTTTGGCTTCTCATCGCCTAAAGAAATTACAGCAGCGAATGGCTCACGATGACAAGTATTACAGTATGTACAAGGCAGCTATGGACGAAGTCATCGAGAAGGGTTATGCTGAGAAAATTCCCGAGTCCAAAAAGGTGATAGAAGACGGAAAGGTTTGCTACATTCCCCATCATGGAGTCTTCCATCCAAAAAAGCCAGAGAAACTCAGAGTTGTCTACGACTGTAGTGCAAGATACAAAGGAGAATCACTGAATGAGCACTTACTTGCTGGTCCAGATCTTACAAATAATCTAGTTGGAGTTTTATGTCGCTTCAGACAAGAGCCCTTCGCCTTCATAGGAGATATAGAAGGAATGTTTCATCAATTCAAAGTTGAAGAAGAACACAGAGACTTTCTAAGATTTCTTTGGTGGGAGAACGGAAATCTTCAAAGAACTCCAGATGAATATCGTATGACAGTACATCTGTTTGGCGCTAAATCATCTCCTGGATGCTCTAACTATGGTCTCAAGAAGATTGCAGATGACTACGAAGACGAATTTGGTTCTAAAGTTGCAGACTTCATTCGCAATGATTTTTATGTGGACGATGGTCTAAAATCACTTCCTACAGAAGAACAGGCCATCTCAATGGTACAGAAAAGCAAGCAAATGTGTGCGCGTGGTGGACTGAGACTTCACAAATTTACCTCAAATTCAAGGCAAGTGATAGAGTCCATTCCTCCTGAAGACAGAGCAAAGGATCTCAAGGAACTTGACTTACAACAAAGTAGCCTCCCCTTAGAACGAGCCCTAGGAGTTCAGTGGTACGTAGAGAATGACGTATTTCAATTCAAGATAGTCATCCAAGACAAGCCTCTGACGAGACGCGGGATTCTTTCTACTGTCAGTTCTATATATGATCCCTTGGGTTTTAGCGCGCCTGTCGTTCTTACTGGAAAGAGGATTCTCCAAGAGCTTACAAGAGACAAGATCGACTGGGACGAACCTGTACCTGAAACGCTCAAAATTCATTGGGAAAAGTGGAAAAGTTCTCTGCCACTCCTGGAAAATCTTCACATCGACAGGTGTTACAAGCCTCACAACTTTGGAACACTCAAATCAGTTGAATTACATCATTTCTCTGATGCAAGCGATAAAGGTTATGGTCAATGTTCGTATCTTCGATTGATTAACAACCAAGACCAAGTACACTGTTCCTTCGTCATGGGAAAAGCACGTGTAACTCCACTGAAAGTCTTCACTATACCCCGTCTGGAACTAACAGCAGCATTATTATCAGCTAAAGTCAGCTCGACGCTTCAACGTGAACTTGAATTCATTCAAGTGAAGGAGACGTTCTGGACAGACAGCCAAGTAGTCTTGGGTTACATAAGTAACGACGCAAGAAGATTTCATGTGTTTGTGTCAAACCGCGTACAGCAGATTAGAGATCAAACAAGTCCCGATCAGTGGAAATACGTTAAATCTTCAGATAATCCAGCTGATGACGCCTCACGCGGTCTATACGCTAAGGATCTAAACACCAGTTCATGGCTTCAAGGACCACAATTTCTTTGGAAACTTGAGTTACCACAAGAGAATGTAAACGAGAACCTTCATCCTATCCTTTCAGAAGACCCGGAAGTCAAGAAAGCTCAAGTACTCGCCGCGGTGACTTCAGATGTTGGAATGGCCACGATTCTTCAACGTTTAGAGTATTTCTCAGATTGGTATCGTGCTAAGAAAGCCATAGCATTATGCATTAAATTCATGACGATACTACAAAACCGATCGTCAACTTGTACTACAAGATCTCTACCACTTTTAGTCAAAGATCTCATCCAAGCTGAGCAAGTAATAATCAAGGCAGTTCAAGAAGATGCATTTGCTAAAGAGAAGGACATTGTTCGTTCGTTAGACGCACAAAGCAACAAGGAAGGTTCTGTTAGAAGACAAGGCTTGCCAGTAGCAAAGAGTAGCTCACTGTATCGGTTGGATCCGTTTATCGACGAAAACGGTATTCTAAGAGTTGGTGGTCGTATTCGATGCTCAGATTTCTCATATGACGTGAAACATCCAATCATCCTACCCAGAAAGGGTCATATTACAGAGTTGCTCATCACGTTCCACCACGAAAGAATTAATCACCAAGGACGTGGTATAACCCTTAACGAATTGCGCTCCAGTGGATATTGGATCATCGGTGGAAGCTCTGCTGTGGGAAGATACATCACCAACTGTGTTACATGTAGCAAATTGCGCAGCAAGACTGAAGACCAAAAGATGGCGGATTTACCGAACGACAGACTTCAACCTGCACCCCCATTCACCTTTTGTGCTGTGGATTATTTTGGCCCATGGTATATCAAGGAAGGACGCAAGGAACTCAAGCGTTACGGAGTATTGTTCACCTGCATGGCCTGCCGAGCGATTCATCTTGAAACGGCTAACTCTCTTGATACATCCTCATTCATCAATGCACTACGTCGATTTATCAGCAGACGAGGCCCCATTAGACAGCTGAGATCTGACAGAGGAACCAATTTCGTGGGTGCTAAGAAAGAACTTCAGGAAGCTGTGAAGCAACTGGATCAGACGAAGATTCAAGAATTCCTGTTAAAAAGAAACTGCGACTGGTTTAAATTTGAGATGAATGTGCCATCTTCAAGTCATATGGGCGGTTCATGGGAGAGGCAGATCAGAACGGTTCGTAGTGTGCTATCTGCCCTATTAGAAGAAAATGGACGACAACTAGATGACGAATCTCTTAGAACTCTCATGTGTGAGACAGAGTCTGTGGTGAATAGTCGTCCTCTTTCAGTCGAGAACCTGAATTCACCAAATGGTCCTGAACCACTGACTCCTAACCACTTACTGACCAGTAAAACTCAAGTTGTTCTACCACCCCCATCGGAATTTCAACGAGCCGATCTTTATTCAAGACGAAGATGGCGTCGTGTGCAGCACTTGATTAACGAATTCTGGTCAAGGTGGAAAAAGGAATTCATTCTTTCATTACAGCAACGGCAGAAATGGATTCGTCCACGTCGTAACCTCCAAGTTAACGACATCGTTCTGATAAAGGATGGAAATGCCCCTCGAAATCAATGGCCTATGGCAAGAGTAGAAGACACCACATTGGACAGCGATGGACTTGTCAGGAAGGTACGGTTAATTGTTGGAGATTCCACACTAGATGAGAAGGGTAAACCGATCAAACTTCCCACAATCTTGGAAAGGCCAATCCACAAACTTGTTTTGTTGGTGCCTCAAGAACGTCTATCACAAAACTGAACCTGAACTGTAAGTTATTATTTTCTGGAACTTTTTTATTTTGAACAGTAATTTCAACCGAAAGACTGCATCATGGATTTACGGTGTTATGGAGAGCCACCAGGATGTACAAGAACTAAAATGGACAAACATTGAACTTGATGAACTCTAGCTAACGTAGTAGTATCAGTAGTATAATTGGTAAATTTTGTGCATCAATATTTAAGAGAGCCATGTAACTGCAGAGATAATGTTTTGTTTTCATTCCGGTAGCTTTTCCCTAGAGTATTTGCTGTAGTCTATAGTTGTTTAATTTTGATTGTTCTTTATAGTTTTCCCTCGGGTCAGTTTCCGTATGTAAATTTGTTCTTAACTTTGGAGTCGCTTAGGTTTGTTTTTGGTCACTCATATTCAGTTACGATTGCGGACTGTAAGAATTGCGTAACTTGCGAACGATTTGCGATATATGAGTCTTAGAGACGGGATAGTTGGTAAGTTTCACGTTCTCGTTATATGTTAGTTTCAGTATCATACAGTTAGTTGTAACATGTATTCCTTTGTTTATTTAGTTTTACATTTAGGTTAGATTCAACATTGCGAATAAACGAACGAACGGATCTAGCCCAACTAGTCAAAACATGTCTCGCACCGCGATCATTCTCTAAGGCTGTAACAGTATATGCTAAAACAATTATATACTAAAGCAAACAATTGCTCTGCGAGACACAGACAAATCACGATATTTTGCAAAAACCGAGTTCAATAATATGTTTTATCGTTCAAAATATTTTGAAAAACCTCAAGGAAACTTTCACACGGTACCGGACGAATTTTTAACCGTATATACACCGTTTACTCGGAACCCTCTCATTAATAGACCATTTTACCGATACGGCGGCCATCTTGAATTATGGGATGCCTAGGGTGCAAGCTAGTAACCATTTGGCCATGAAAAACTACGAAAACATAATTTAAAGCAATGAATTTGTACAAAATTATACAACAATACACAACACATGTAGTAGTCAGGGAGCATGTGTAATCCCACCTATCTAGATGTGTTAAGGGGACCCTAAGGAACAAGAAACATGTTGTCGGCAATTTTGTAACTCGTACCGACGGCCGCTACGGAAGGTTTAAAATGTGACGTATATGGCCCAGCATGGAAACGAGGCTGGTCCATAAAATGCGATATAACCATCGTTAATTGCAACAAATCGTTACCGAACTTACTCATACTTTACATATAAGTGTATCTGACACAACTAAGAACTTTTAAGTAACAAAGCTGGTCACGTGAGCATGACAGCATGGAAACGAGACTGGACCATAAAATGCCCTATAACTTATTTTGAATTGCATAAAATGTATCCAAATTCACCCAAATCAATGACATATGTGATCGTTACACTACCAGACCGTAAGCTGTACATTCTAGACTGCGATCGGGTACGTCATATTGGTTTAGGGGAGTCACGTGATTAGCATGGGAACGAGGCTAAGGTACAGACACTTTCGCCATGTATGTGGATTTCATCAAAAAATGATATCACATCATTTCATAGCGTACGACCGTTGTCGAACCTTTGTCGTGTTCTTTTTTACAAAAACTTAGACAAATATGTCCATTGAGGAACAGTGAAACATGGTGCCATCCGAGGAAAACATTGATCATGTCACTGTAAGAGAACTCGTACTGCCCGACAGCTTCCTTGGTTGCAGACCATGACGTCCCGCACAAAATGGGAGTGATCTTCCTTGAGGTCAACCATTTTGTCATTGGCTATCACTTGTAGTCTTCCCCACTAGTGTTCCATGTAAGAAGCGCTTGCGTTTTTTATTGGGGACCAGATGCTGCATTTTCTTGACTGGATCCTTTCTTTTACGAAGTGACCAAACAACTCGTTCCAATAGTGCTTTGCTCTTTCCTCATGCAGAGAGAATGGATTCGTGAAGCGTCGGATGCTGGTGACCAATTTCTAAATGTTCTTCTCCAGTGGTGCAACCTTACAGCAGTAGTAAGGTGGTGATGATGTGTCGGTGTCTTAGATGAAGTACCCGCCACCTGTTTTGCTTTCTCTGCTAGACTCTGGCGTTGGAGTTAACCAACTAAAGTGCCCCGCCTTCATTGATCGGTTGATGTGTTTCAGGGCATTATCTGCACCAATTGCACATAGTTCTTATTCACAACCTAGTTTCCTTGCCGAAACTCCTCATAAATCTCTGGATGCGTTTCATGTAACATCTGCATCTCTGCTAAGTAGACGGGAATCACGGGCATAGTTCAGCCTGTTGCATGTGAAAAAGTACTTGGTGAATTCCTCAAGAGCTTCTCGATTCGAATCGAACCGCTCGGATAAATGATATCATATATTATTATTATTGACAATCCTCGTGTACTGACAACCTTAATCAATGGAATATTGTCTTTGGCTAGCATCAAATACCTTCATTCTCTCCACGATTTGGCATGTACCTCTTCTACTCATTCCTTGGAACCATCGGTGCAAACATCAACAAGCTCAAGACTTTGCCAACTGCTCAAGACAGTGCAGTACGAATTGGGATCTTGCTGGAAAAAAAAAGATTCCTGATACATTACGAACAGTGTCTGTAGGGTAATCAGGTGAGCGGTCTGCCCTCTCCGGCTTTACGTGGTTACCATCAATGATTTGTTTGACCGTTGTTGGACCGTACAGTTCTGATTCTATCCAGCACATGTCAGTCCAGTCCACTGTTTTCACTGAACGTTCCGATTGTTCGTAGTTGGGCCATTACTATATACAGTTCGCTGGGATGGAGTATAAAATGACTTGGATCCTGTGGCGAGCCATTTGCAGCTTCTTTGCCAGTTGGTAGAGCCCTGTGTCAAGTGAAATGACTGTCTTCCTACTAAGTCGGATCTCCCACCTTTGTCTTGATCTTCTGCCGGGCCTGCATTAGAACAGTCAGTAAGGTCTGCCATTCGTGCGCTGGTGCAGCAATCAGAGGTGGTGCTCCTACTCGTGTCACATGCACAGGCATTGCATTACTGATCAGTGAGTTAATTGTATCCAGACCACACCAGGATTGTTGTACTCTTTGCAGGCTGATTCTCCAACTGCCCTAGAGTGCTCACGATATTCGTTTGTGTTCCTGTCACTTGCGTGCTGTCAATTGGAGTTCTGGTCAAACTACGACCGAGAAGCCATGCCAAATATTGCATCCTGACTCTTACCGGAAGTTCATTCTCAGCAAACAGACCAAACCATGGGTAAACAGTACTGAAGGGCTTTGAAGGAGGCTTAGGACATTCAAGGAGGCTTGTAATTGACTCAGGAAGCTCTTTAATTCAGTTGAGCGACTCTGGTCTGGGGTATCGACGTTCAAGTCTGGTTTCTTGTCTTCAGGGACACTCCTTTGCTGTTCCATGGAAGGTGTGCTTCCCTTCAGGAGTGTCTTCAGCAAAGTCCACATTGTCGAACGAAAAAAAAAAGACAGATATGCCTGCCCTCCACTGTCTGGAGGTATATACAGCTAATTCAAAAAAACGTTGTCTTAGGTTTTGTTGCATATTGTATTTTGCATTCCCTGCAGACCATGGAAATGGATGTGTGTTTTCTTCTATTTCAGTTGGGGTTCCAAAACCCACAAATAAATATCAGGGAAGCCCTGACAGTCAACCATGATCTCAGTTTCAGCAACGCAACGCAAACGAACACATGTCATGATTGATCAGTCCATTATGCACTTCGGTCTGGGAATGCAATATGCAACAAAACCTAGGACAACGTTTTTTGAATTCGCTGTAAACAACATGATTCTGAACCATACGCTTTCAAGAGAACACTTGGTTCGATCTGCGCCTATAGCTCTGAGGATTCTGTTTTTATCAGCCAACATCCCAAAACCGTGTAGCATATTTATCAACGCTTTACTTTGGACTGCCTTGTGGACAGCTAGGCCAACAGCCAACTGTTGTGGCATTTCAGCTGTCGACCACCTAAGAGTTTCTGACTTCTTGTTCTTTATTTGTCGTACTTTGATCATGAGCAAGATTCATTGCGTGCTTATGCACCTCATCAGACTTCTTTTCAGCTGAAAGTTGTTTGGACCTTGTATGACCCTAAAGAAGCTGTACAGTTTCATTGGCAAATTATGATTGGAAATGTTTTCTAGAGACCCAATTGAGAAACCACTAAATCAGCCCCGCTTTCACGTATTATCAGTCGATCACGTGACTCCCCTAAACCAATATGACGTACCCGATCGCAGTCTAGAATGTACAACTTACGGTCTGGTAGTGTAACGATCACATATGTCATTGACTTGGGTGAATTTGGATAAATTTTATGCAATTCAAAATAAGTTATAGGGCATTTTATGGTCCAGCCTCGTTTCCATGCTGTCATGCTCACGTGACCAGCTTTGTTACTTAAAAGTTTCTTAGTTGTGTCAGATACACTTATATGTAAAGTATGAGTAATTTCAGTAACGATTTGTTGCAATTAACGATGGTTATATCGCATTTTATGGACCAGCCTCGTTTCCATGCTGGGCCATATACGTCACATTTTAAACCTTCCGTAGCGGCCGTCGGTACGAGTTACAAAATTGCCGACAACATGTTTCTTGTTCCTTAGTGTCCCCTTAACACATCTAGATAGGTGGCTTGCTTTCAGCACAAAATTCCCACCGGACTTTCTTTTACGACATTTGCTCCCTGACTATAGATAGTAAGCCATACAACACGGGTTAGAGTGAAATAGAAAAATGATATATTGACGCGACTTCACATGTACAGTTTTTGGGAGTTTTTGGGTCATTTGCACCCTGAGCATCCCATAATGGTTTAGCCAAAACAATAGAATCCAAAATGGCCGCCGTATCGGTAAAAAAAGTCTATTGTATAACATTCTGTATAATTTTATTTTGTTCGGATAGCACAGTTCCGTGTGAACGGAATGACTAATCGTACAACTGTTGAACGGTTAAAAAATCGTCCAGTACCATGAGATAAAAAATGAGGACTTATACGAATTCGAAGGTGAAAAAAAATTGATGAAAAAAAATCGTTGAATAATAATATTGTTAACTATTCCGATTAATTGATCTCAACAAAGTCAAACTTAACATAGGTTAGTACCTGTGTATGCCCCAATAGTCATTCGATAATTATCTGCTTCATCAGCCACGTTGAACGAGTCGTACTCCGCGTATCGCGTGTTTCCCTCGAAGTCCTCCATGTCCACTCGCAGTCGGTAGCTTCCCTGTGACGTCAGAGCGTGTATGGCGTCCAGTCCCAACCAGTACTCTCCGAGCTTGTTGCCAAACCCCGTTTTATAGTCGGCCCAACCACGGTAGAAATCAACCGAGCCGTCTAGCCGTTTCTGGATGACAGTCCATCCTCCACCACTAGTTACCATGTCACAATAGACTTGAAGTGAGGTCGATGGAGCGAGAACTACGTCATAAACGTCGTTCATCCGGGTTCCTCTCTTCCAAATCTCAGCACAGTTTTTGTAACTCGCAGTCTGTAAAAGAGAACAAATTTAAGCCTCACTTTCTTTGCATTTGCTTAAAGTGCTACTATGATGAAATTTTGCGAAGTTGATGTTTTTGCATTTTTAGTATCCTGGTAGTATGTATATAACACATCCAAACCGTTTTTCGTTACGATAAAAATAACTTCCACAATTAAAATGTACACATTTTGTACAAATTTCGAACCCGCCATTATTCAAACTGGTTCCTGGCCGTTGACTTATTGTACAATAGAAGTGACGTCAGTTTCTCAACATCGTTCGTCGCAAATTGAATATTAATTTCGTCGTATTGCTAATTTACACACATCAACACTGCGATTTTTTGGCGATTCAAGACACTGTTTCTTGTTCAAATGTTTTAATCATAATTAAGCTATTAAAAATACAGTGCAGCGAGCCGTGCAGCGACGCGTTCACATTGAGAAATTGACGTCACAGTCTATTGTTCGCAGGAACACGATTTAGTAATGGCGGACGTATTTTTGCCTGTTTTGAGAGTCCAATATTTCAGTCCTTTATTCTTATATCGACTTAAAAAACAACTAAAACTGCTATCTTGGAGCTTAATAGACTATTTTACGAATAAATCATTTCTTTAGCAATGGTACGAATTTCGTCATAGTAACACTTTAATAACTACGGGCGCATGCAGTCACTGCAGTGTTGCCAAGGCATCAGTCAGCCTTATAAACGACGGTGTAGTTTGGGAAGTTAGGACACTGTAATCAAGCATTTAACAACAGCTCAGTTATTTGCCAACACCGCTTGTAACTAATTTTAACTAATCAGTTTTCGTTGAATTTGCCGAGTTTCCGTTTTGACCGGCCATAAAAATAATACTGACTGCAATTGTAGTTAGAGGTAGTGTATAATGATCTAGTAGTCTCTTCTAATGCAGAAAAAAAAGAATCACTTTAATTACCTGGAGTAACATATAGTCAAACTCTTCATCGTTCTCTAAGGCAGCAGGTAGGACGTTCCCATCGAAGGCGAGCAGTTCACACTCGTGAAGCCCGTTTATTGCCGGCTGTTTCTGAAAGTTAACAGCAACACACCCGTCTGTCATCTGAGAGCACTGCTGAATACACGCCATGTAATCGTAGACTTGAACGCTTTTGATCTTGCCTGGTCGTTGCTTCTTGTTTCTTGTAATGGAGAAATATGAGTTGTGATTCAACTGATTCAAGCGACTGGAATCCAGTGGAAGATAGTCGGTGGGAAGTTGACGTTGATGGGATTGATGAAATAACATATAGAAAACGAAGGAAATGATGACGAAGCTAAGATGGATTTTGCTAAAAGCCATTTCGTAATCGACGTAATTTGAACACGATTTCTTTTTTTCTGGGAGTGAATCCTGACCTCTGTAGCGTGGGAGGAACAGTACTATACTGATGAAGAAAAGCTGTAACATTTGTACAACAACACAGCGCTTAAAATGGTTAATAATACATCGGTGCTGATTTAGAAAGACTGTTTAACTACTACACAGTGGGTGATAACACTCTATGAACCCTAATGTACCACCAGGGGATAATTCATATTGGCTTTTAATTGGATCAATGTTTTTCCCAACAACCATACAACATTTAAACAAACCCAGATCTCGGCTGTAGCAGGTCAATTGATAGTTGTTTTGAAGAATTCTGGCTTAAACGAGTTTAACTTTAACAACAACACGGAATTCAATAATTACGTTGGACATTTAGGTGACTGAACAGAGGGGTTTCCCAGCTAGGGGGTTTGAATGGATGGACTTTAAAGGTTAGATTAGAAATTGATGAAATTTGGCATGGCTCAAAATTGAAAACCAAAAGAAATCAAATCTGATAGAGGAATTCAGAATTTATGAAAATTCCCGCGAGACCGGAAGTGACGTCATGGTTGTAGTTTGATCACGATTTTTTTTTACTTTCTCGGTGCAAATGCCGAGGCGCGTGTAGAAACATCTGTATAATAACACATACATAGCTAAACACTTTACATGGTTAATATTATATGATTACCGGACTGAACATTACTTAATAACACTCTAGAAACGTGTTGGTTTGAAGGCTTTAGGAAGAAAGCAACAAAATTCAATCTCAAACCATAACGTTTTCTAGAGTGTTATTAAGTTGTCTTCTTCTTCTTTTTCAACATAAGAAATAAGCGAGCTCTGTTTGTGATCAACTGCTGCTCATCTCAATCAAGCTAATCGGGTTCTTATGAAGTCGAAACTGACTGGAACTGACTTTTCAAAACAGTAAAAGGAGCGCATATTACAGAATACCCCGCAACTATATCAAGCTCTTGTGGCGGCACTCTTTGAGAAGAACGAATAATATAATAGGTTCTATTGTTATGCAACTGATAGGTGCGGAGTATTCTGTACCTTGAGGTGAACTAGCTACAGAATACCCGCCAAAGATACCAAGCTCGATCTTGTAGCGGCACTTTGAAAACGGCGCAAAATTTACAAGGAATGTATGACCCTTCATGACAAACGGCCATACATTCCTTGTGAATTTTACTGTTTTCAAAGTCCCATAACTCCAAAACTATTCAACATTTTACTCTCAAATTTTCAGTTTTTAATAAATGTTACATTCTCTTCTATTTTATGAAGTCTGTTTGTCTGTAGTGGGATTTATGCTAATGAAGAAAAATGTAAACAAAATATCCTCCGAAAACACAAATTAAAAAACATGCTCATCAAAATGCATGGCCAAAGTCCACAATATTACATTAGATCAGCCGAAATTTAAATATGCTTTAGAGATAAACATATAGAGTTTTTCACGTCAATAATGTATTTTGGTTCTGCTGATTTACAGAACACCAACATGGCGGACGCATACAGATAATTTAAAAATATGAATTCTTGGAAATTTTGATGAGCCAAAAATTTCCAATATTCGTTTTCAAACAGCTCGCTAACAAAACAAGGCATTGGATCAAACGTTTGCCAATTTGTCTCTTTTCGTCTGTTGTTCAAGACTTGATACTCAGTTTTCCGAATAAAGTGAGTGGATATGAACATGATCTCCTGACCGACAACTCATTCAGTGAAGAAGAAACTTTTGTGTTCGAAATAATATTTGGATTCACTACTGATAAACATAACTGCCATTGTATGTGCCCGTTCTCTTGTTGAGTGGTATATTGCGTCACAGAGTCGTTTTCGACACGGAGTTACATTCTATTCAACCAATCACAGCGCGCAAAATCATTACTCAGCCAATCAGAATGCTTGGACATGGCACGGTTACAGCACGGCATATACATGAACGTACCCATTCATACGAAAACGACTCTACTGATGATCATTGTCAAAGTAGTGTGCACCCACGAGGTGTAGCCGAGTGCACTTCTGCTCAAGATGCTTTGCCGTTCACTATTACGACTCCGAGTATGTTCAATCAGGTACATCGCGATGTCGATAGTGCTGGAATTGCGAACTCGCCTGACTCAGTAGTCATACACTTTGTTATCGTCGTCTTAGCGGGAGAGTGTACTTTGAAGAACGAATTTAAAGATTCAGGGAAAATATTAGCTTCGTGCGAGATTACATTCCAGTTCGTCAACCTGTCGCATACGGAGATCACGTGACTGCACCACTCAAGCATGTCACTCAAGCATGTCACACAAGCATGTCACACAAGCATGTCACACAAGCATGTCACACAAGCATGTCACACAAGCATGTCACACAAGCATGTCACACAAGCATGTCACACAAGCATGTCACACAAGCATGTCACACAAGCATGTCACACAAGCATGTCACACAAGCATGTCACACAAGCATGTCACACAAGCATGTCACACAAGCATGTCACACAAGCATGTCACACAACGCCAATCTGTTTAACGGAGAATTGACGGAGAACAATAAAAAAAATAGAAATGGAAAATACGAGCCTTAGATATGGTTATGCATGAGTGTGCTCAGCCTTGAAAGGGTATGAAATCCTTGAATACTTCGTCTGATATCAATAGGGCCAGGCTCTGATGTGATCTGCGGCGTGCTCGACTCCAAATCTAAAATGTTAGTCTTTTTTAAAATTTCTTAGAATTAAAAAAAAATTCGCGGCGTCTGGTTAATTTTTAGCGCTCAATTTCTCAGCGTCAATGGATGTGACTAGTTATCTTTCAAAATAGCTTGCATAATGTGTACATCTCGATCAGCACGATTCGACCTGTAATATCTTCCTGTTTCAACGCGTTTTGGGATGAAACAATGCACGAGGAAGCAGCTATTGTTGAGATGATTTCAGTTTCTAAACTCGAACTGAAAACAGGAACTTATGGGTGGCTTACGAGACGGCTTTTAGCTAGGGTCACCACAGATGATCAACAAAAAGCGAAAACTTTAGAGATGTGAGTATGTACTATATATATATATAGCCATGAAACAGAAATTGTAACTATCTATGGATCTATAGAAACTGTATACACTCATTTCGATAAAGTTAGCCACCCGAAAAGCTTCGAAGGTGAGACCAAGAAGGACCATGGGTACATACATTTTAACCAACCCAGGTGATCCTCATCGGTCTCACCTTCGAAGCTTTACGGGTGACTAATTTTATCGAAATGAGTGTATTCAATGGTCTTTTGCTTTTATAAGCAAAACAAAACATCAGTTTACTACTGAGGATTCGCTTGGAATTAATTTATCGAAATGCAATAAGCTAGTGCATACCGAATATATTCTTTATAACAAGCTACAGTATAAAGTTATTCAACCACAGTCTTTTCTATCTAATTCGCTTGATGTTTCAACCGATATTTTCGTTACTTTCATTATGTATAGAAAGCCGAAGAACCCGTCTGGACTCAGAAGTGAGAAACACAGCAGCTATTCGACATGAAGTTTCTCTCCATCATGGTGCTAGGCTTGATAGCTGTAATGGTCATGCCATACCAAGCTGAAGGTACAAAAACATTTAAGAGAATAATTGGAGTTGTTGCTGACCTTAAATATACTCTCAGTCTTGAACATGTACGTGTAGTGCACCCGCAAACATGTCTGACGTAGAAGAGGGTAGAGGAGGGTGGAGGAGGGTAGCTAGAGGAGGGGAGAGGAAGGGAGAGAAGGGGATTAGAGGGGAGGGGAGAGGAGGGGAGGGGAGGGGAGGGGAGAGGAGGGGAGAGGAGGGGAGAGGAGGGGAGAGGAGGGGAGAGAAGGGCAGAGGAGGGCAGAGGAGGGCAGAGAACACGATGGATTGCCCAGTATAGAATGGAACTGTTAATTTTAGGTGCGCTTTTTGATATCGATATATGTTCTCGTCTACAGCTCGTTGCAGCTCTACGCGACCAATCCGTCGTGTCTACGTCATTCGACGCAGCCTTGGGTTTTTGAAGTTTGTTCATTACTGCGCTTTGGCGCACTCTGGACTGATGTTGGAGATGACTGATGGGAAGCAGTGTGTTTTGGATTATATGAATGACGGAAGAAGCCATTTGTACGACGCCAAACCAACCTCGACTACCAACTGCAAGTTTCAAAGTTGCAAGGTACAAGAGTAAATGTCGTCTACTAATAATAACAACAGTTAATTAATAACAGTTCAGTTAGGGTGCATTTCGCAACCCTGCTACATGAATTCGTAATACAGTATTAATACTGCGCCCAGTCTCCTAATAGCCATGAAGCCACTAATACTAATAACCTTTGCGATATATATTTGCATAACTTTTTCACTTCTGAATTTTATCTTTATTTTTCAATTTGTCAGTCTTCGAATTTCATGGCTTATTTCATAGATTCCCTACATCCCTGGGGGGAGGGGGCGAAATGATCTGATAAGGATGATATAATACCAAGAATAATTATGGGTACAATATCTTTGCAGCCAATTATTGGAATATGACTTTGAGTGAAAAATTGTGGTTATGTCTGTTTTTACAACAGTTGATCATGAGTCAGTAATCTCGCAATCTGATTGGCTCTCAGCCATGATTAATAAGAGTACAGACAATGGAAAACTGCCGAAGTGATTTCATAGGAAACCATTTCCTTAAATAATGAAGAGTCTTGCATTAGAAACTTCGTAAGCAGGAAAGACTTTGCACTTCCGTCTTGCGCCATGTACATAACCCAGGCTTGATACAGGCAGTTTCAAATCAATATTGTCGCATGAATGAGAAAACAATGTAAGACACCCACAATTCCTTTTGGTCCCACATTATCCATTTCAGATCGCCCGTTTCGAACGTTTTTTGAAATGGGTGTATACTGATCTATTTAAAAAACATTGGCATCTGAAATCTGAAATGTGAATCTGTGACCTAAAAACACTCGTAGCCACACTATTCGCCAACGCAGGTCTTCGCCTAAAGATCGTGGCACATTCCAGTAATTACAAGATATAGATCACAACTTATACCCACAATCCCTCTCGGTCTCAGATTTCAGATTCAGATTTAAGATGCCAACGTTTTTGAAATAGGTGTATAAACATCGGGAAAGATTTGTCACAAGTAGTCAGCTAGAATTTCTCTGGCACGCCCCCACATTCTAGTACATACAAACATGGGCTCAAATTCAAGGTTTTTTGCAATTTTCCTCGTATAAATGCATATAACTAAAAAGTTAACGACGGATTTAGTTTGTTTGATCTTTCGTGGACCATATTATTCGGTTATAATTGAAATTCGATGCAAAAAAGTACCGTAATTTTTTTAGTTGAATGGCAGGCTACCTTACAAGAGAATTGGCGTGACACGACCTCAAACGTGGCCTGTCAGCCCACAAAAATAGCTTTTATTGAAACTACACAGGCCTAGTCACGAAATTAACTACGGATTAGCATAGCCCGCTCTTTTATGGACATTTTGATACCAAATACATGTTAGTTCGTAAAATTTTCGCACCGTATTTCGGCCAGTTTTTATAGAGTCCCATACAGAGTATATACACAACAGCCTCGAAGCTCTTCCTAGTATTTATATCTATTGATCATTGTATTATTTTGGCTCGATGTAAACTCCTGGGCATTCAAAAATATGATGTGTCAGGCTTCTCTGGTGTTGTTAGTATGACTATTGATCACAGCATAGTTAAAGATCACAGCTTGTGCCTTCGCCGTTGCACAAACAAAACTGATGAATCTGAGGGAACTGATAGCGCTAGCGGTGAAAATACTCAATGCAAAGCAGTGGTGAACCCTTTTTCCATGCACAATTAATGTAACAAGTAAGTGTTATATATGTCGATGTATTAATCACGGCATGTAATCAGTATAAAAGCAATAATCTATGACTGATTTGGGGATTTCGTGGGGGGGAGGGGAGGGGGTCAAGCGAAAATATAAATTAAACTGAAGTACATATTGCATATTATATATATAATATTAATATACCGAAGTGAAAAACAATCAGAAACTGACAGAAAAAAAAAGAAGAATAAAAATTCGAAGGGATTCGCAGGGGCTAGGACCGAAAAGACCAAATGTTCCAATTTGTAGGCAAATCTTTTCCGATGAGGTGAAAATATTTTCTTCAGAAACTCGTCATGAAAGACGACAAGGGTAAAACGTACACGTGGACACGACAGAAATATGGCACTAGTACCAGTTCCTACCCAGCCGCCCGAGTCACACCACAGGTAGCCCAAAGACAGATGCAAGCATTGATGGGTCCTGACTACGATTTGGTAACAAACAATTGCCATTTGGGTCAGGAGCGTCTACGTAGGAAGTGGGGCATGCGTGTCCCTAATCCTTACACCCCACAACTGAAGTCTCTTTGCAGTTGTAACTTCCCCAGCTTGTGGTTGAAAAAGGCTTTCCACGGTTTCTTACTACGTTTACTGGTCGAATTCTATTGTACTAACCATTCTGATTGAGAGGTACGGTACAGATTGAAACAGGTAATCAGATATTCATCTGTCTGTCTGTCTGTCTGCTTGGCTGTTTGTCTGTGTGTATGTTTGTCTGTCTGTCTGTCTGTTGGTCTGTCTATCTGTCTATCTGTCTATCTGTTTGTCTGTCTGTCTGTCTATCTGTCTGTATGTCTGTCTGTCTAGTCTGTCTAGTCTGTCTAGTCTGTCTAGTCTGTCAAGTCTGTCTAGTCTGTCTAGTCTGTCTAGTCTGTCTAGTCTGTCTAGTCTGTCTAGTCTGTCTAGTCTGTCTAGTCTGTCTAGTCTGTCTAGTCTGTCTAGTCTGTCTAGTCTGTCTAGTCTGTCTAGTCTGTCTGTCTAGTCTGTCTAGTCTGTCTAGTCTGTCTAGTCTGTCTAGTCTGTCTAGTCTGTCTAGTCTGTCTAGTCTGTCTAGTCTGTCTAGTCTGTCTAGTCTGTCTAGTCTGTCTAGTCTGTCTAGTCTGTCTAGTCTGTCTAGTCTGTCTAGTCTGTCTAGTCTGTCTAGTCTGTCTCTAGTCTGTCTAGTCTGTCTAGTCTGTCTAGTCTGTCTAGTCTGTCTAGTCTGTCTAGTCTGTCTAGTCTGTCTAGTCTGTCTAGTCTGTCTAGTCTGTCTAGTCTGTCTAGTCTGTCTAGTCTGTCTAGTCTGTCTAGTCTGTCTAGTCTGTCTAGTCTGTCTAGTCTGTCTAGTCTGTCTAGTCTGTCTAGTCTGTCTAGTCTGTCTAGTCTGTCTAGTCTGTCTAGTCTAGTCTGTCTAGTCTGTCTAGTCTGTCTAGTCTGTCTAGTCTGTCTAGTCTGTCTAGTCTGTCTAGTCTGTCTAGTCTGTCTAGTCTGTCTAGTCTGTCTAGTCTGTCTAGTCTGTCTAGTCTGTCTAGTCTGTCTAGTCTGTCTAGTCTGTCTAGTCTGTCTAGTCTGTCTAGTCTGTCTAGTCTGTCTAGTCTGTCTAGTCTGTCTGTCTGTCTGTCTGTCTGTCTGTCTGTCTGTCTGTCTGTCTGTTTGTCTATCTGTCTGTTCATTCATTCATTCATTCTGTCTTGTAAGTGCTTGTAACTTGTAGTCATTTTAACTTGTTCTTTTTCAGACTGAGTTTGAGAATCACCAGAAGAACGAGAAGAACAAAAAGCACAACACGTAAACTTGATTTCATTGTAAGAATTTAGAAATGAGTTTAGTTCGTATAATAATATACATCAAATAGCATTATCAATGAAATTCTGCATGCTGAATAAAGTTAGTATAACCGAAGGTCAAAGGACCACAGGAACCCCAAGTGTGTAAAGTTTTACAAATAGTAAGCGAGAGTAGTATACCCCTCCACATGCAAACCCCTTCAGGGATCCCTTTGCTTTTTCGGCCGAGGTGAACTAGTGCAGAGAGACGCATGGGGAGAATGCTAAGCGTAGTAAACGGCCCAAAATGGTACTTATGAAAGAAATGAATGACAGTCGATATTCAAAAGAAATAACTAACTCCGTGTAACTGATTTTGGGCTACCTGTGGTACCGATAATTTTCGTTCAACGAATGCGTGACACATTTATCACAGCTAATGTAAATAATATCAATTGTGTTAAAAAGAACGAAAATCACGCACTTTGTAAGCACATTGTACCCTTGGGTCACACTGCCAACAGTGTCTGTGATCAGCACTATCAGTACAAACCTTTCCGCAGCAGACTAACAATGGCTGACTTTCGTTTTGAGGAACGACTGAGACGATCTCAGTTGACATTTCACGAATCCGATGGAAAGCCTTCCTGCAGCTTCATATTCTTAACTATCTTCACGACACACTGATAGAGTCGTTTTCGTATGAGTGGGAAGTAGTTACGGTACGGTTCGTGTCGTGTCGTGTCGTGTCGTGTCGTGTCGTGCCGTGTCGTGTCGTGCCGTGCCGTGCCCGTATCGCGCCATCATCATAATTATCATAATCATATTCATTTTGAAATCACTAGTAAATCCTGGAATCTGATTGGCTAAAAATGGTGCGATTAAATCATTAATTGCACTATTTTGGATCATTAATTGCACCAATTTTTTATTTTTTTATATTTTCGCACAGAAATCTAATTTTATTAAATTCAAACGATTCTTCATAAAAAAGTAATTTGTAATTTAGAATGAAAGAGTTGTATTTCAGGAATCAAAATTATTCTTATTATTGCAACTTACCACCTAAATATAACGAGTGTATTTGAAAAGATTTCAAAATGAATATGATTAATAGGTAATTGAACTTCGTGTCGTGCAATTTTGGTCTGAAATCATACTCGTGATAACAAATTGCACTCCCGCTACGCGGTCGTGCAATTTTGTAATCACTCGTATGATTTCAGACCAAATTGCACTCCACTCAGTTCTATTACCATTACTAATTCATGCCGTATCCAAGCATTCTGATTGGTTGAGAAATGATTGCGCGCGCTCTGATTGGTTGAATACAATATCTTCGATTCCGTACCGTGACCGTCACTCCGTACCGTAGGTTTCCCACTCATACGAAAACGACTCTAACTACCTTTAACAGTGACGTCTAAACCGATTTTAGCCGATAACATATCCATATTTTTATCGACAAAACAGCTGCTCGTGTTTGAAGACAACAAACAGAAAACAAAAGCAAACAATTCAAGAATTCGTCAATTAAAGTCCCGGGGAAAAGATGTTTAATTACTGCAAATATTTGCGTACGAACTGGCAGTGTTCAAGTAGCTTTAGCCTCCTACGCTTCAATCATTGTAGCGTTGCTTAACGAAATAAAGTCAACTCCTCAGTTTCTTGAACTTGTATATGATGGACGATAAGCTTGAATCCCTCTACGTTTTAAAAGGACATTGTTACCGTAATGGCGTCGATGGAACTAAAAGTTTTTGGGTCGTATCTTCAGTTCAACTCGTTTCACTAATGTATATTTGAGATTGCCATCGCTGTGGATGGAGCTCGCCCATATGGCATACTTCAAATCAGGATTATCTTTTAATTTCATGGCTTCATTTCCATACAGGGCATTGAGGTTACAATGAAAGCAACTATTGTACCACCAACCGCCTTTATAAGAAACTGAGCACGATAGGCCGCCGTCCGGATCGTTGTCGCGATCGAGTGTAGAAAATTGCATACCATTGTGGACATTCATTGCGTCACGCGTGTTACCTGGAAATCACCAGACATTGAGCAAGATTAGTATAATAACATAGACAAAATATAACCGACGCATAACTCGATGTACTGCACGCTGACGTCATAGTGATCAGGATCAAAATGAATTTTTTCTTTTTTCTTTTAAGAAAAATCTGTTTTAGAGAATCTGGTATTGCAATCAATCCCTGAACTGATTTAAACTACAAAGGCGAGGCGGCCATGTTGGTGCCGGGTGTGTTGTTGGTGGTACCAACAAGAGAGGTTAACGAGGAATGCTTTGTTATCGGGAACCAACGATGGCCGCCATGACGTCACGTACAAAACCAACATGGCCGCCATGACGTCACGCCGGTGCAAACCTGCGATGTACCTGAAAACGCCCCAATAGTCAGTCGGTAATTATCTGCTTCACCAGCCACGTTGAACGAGTCGTACTCCGCGTATAACGTGTTCCCATCGAAGTCCTCCATGTCCACTCGCAGTCGGTAGCTTCCCTGTGACGTCAGAGCGTGTATGGCGTCCAGTCCCAACCAGTACTCTCCGAGCTTGTTACCAAACCCCCTTTTATACTCGGCCCAGTCACGGTAGAAATCAACCGAGCCGTCTAGTCGTTTCTGGATGACAGTCCACCCTCCACCACTAGTTACCATGTCACAATAGGCTTGCACAGATCGAGAGGGACTGGATCTGATACGGTAGACTCCACTTGTTTTCCCGCCACTGCTTTTGTAAATGTCAGCGCAGCTTGAGAAAATAGGGTCCTGTAAGCGGATATGACGTCAGTTCAACTATTTCTTTTAAACGGAAGAAGAACGAAGCTCACTACTGTACTTACCACTTTCATTCGCTAACTGAAATGTAGTCATTTTAAATATTAGAATATATTTATACAATATGCATGCATGACCTACGGTGGCCCGTTAGGGACACTTGTAATACAATATATATTTTTTCGTGCAAACTAATTATTAATATTTTATTCCTCGCTTCAAAATGTTATATCTTATTTTTGCACTTTTGTTTTAAAAACATACATAAATGCAAATCGTAAACTAACTGTAGATCTTGACTTATAACTGTAGATCGCGACTTATAACTGTAGATCTTGACTTATAAGTGTAGATCTTGACTTATAAGTGTAGATCTCGACTTATAAGTGTAGATCTTGACTTATAAGTGTAGATCTTGACTTATAAGTGTAGATCTTGACTTATAAGTGTAGATCTCGACTTATAAGTGTAGATCTTGACTTATAAGTGTAGATCTTGACTTATAAGTGTAGATCTTGACTTATAAGTGTAGATCTCGACTTATAACTGTAGATCTCGACTTATAAGTGTAGATCTCGACTTATAACTGTAGATCTCGACTTATAACTGTAGATATCGACTTATAAGTGTAGATCTCGACTTATAACTGTAGATCTCAACTTATAACTGTAGATCTCGACTTATAACTGTAGATCTCGACTTATAACTGTAGATCTCGACTTATAACTGTAGATCTCGACTTATAACTGTAGATCTCGACTTATAACTGTAGATCTCGACTTATAACTGTAGATATCGACTTATAAGTGTAGATCTCGACTTATAACTGTAGATCTCAACTTATAACTGTAGATCTCGACTTATAACTGTAGATCTCGACTTATAACTGTAGATCTCGACTTATAACTGTTACACGTAATTTTTTAAGTTCCGATATTCTGAAGTAGACATTTTGGCAAAATTTGTCGTAAACACACTATTTTTTACCGATGTGATGGCAGGAATTTCTCAAATTCCTTCATATTTCAACCAAAGTTTCCAAAGTCAGCAAGAACAGCAAGTGATTAGAATAAATCTCACCAAACACATACAAATAGGTCAATGTTTTATTTCAATACTATTGGGTTCTTTTCTTACCAAATTACAAAGAATGTCAACAATCAGAGAGTTTATGATATAAATGTACCAATGGTCAATGGCAAATTTCTCATTGATTTTCTATAACTTTTACTACAATATAAAAACTGGTTGAATTGATTTTAAATATGTTGTTTTAAACCCTGTGGTACATAGTTGATGTGAAGAATACTTTATACACCATACAAAGCCCAAAATGTGTTCGGAAATTTCCGAACACATTTTCAAAAATATATGGTAAAATAGTAAGACTGAGTGGCCGAAGCCCAAAATTACATGGTAAAATAGTAACACTGAGTGGACGAAGCCCGAAATGTGTTCGGAAATTTCCGAACACATTTTCAAAAATACATGGCAAAATAGTAAGACTGAGTGGACGAAGCCCGAAATGTGTTCGGAAATTTCCGAACACATTTTCAAAAATACATGGTAAAATAGTAACAGTGAGTGGACGAAGCCCGAAATGTGATCGGAAATTTCCGAACACATTTTCAAAAATACATGGCAAAATAGTAACACTGAGTGGCGAAGCCCGAAATGTGTTCGGAAATTTCCGAACACATTTTCAAAAATACATGGCAAAATAGTAACACTGAGTGGACGAAGCCCGAAATGTGTTCGGAAAATTCCAAACACATTTTCAAAAATACATGGTAAAATAGTAACACAGAGTGGCCGAAGCCGAACACATTTTCTAAATCACCATGTATATGGTAAAATTCTAAAACTCAATGGCCGAAGCAAGACTAGATACATAAAAATATAAAAATACTAATAAGGTATAAATAAAAATGTATCCATATACTGCACATATATTTTGTACAGACTGTTCTCTTAGCTACATGTACATTGTAGCTAGCTATAGCTTCATCCATTTGTCCAGCACCATGATTTGTTCATGCTTTACTCTATTGAAGAAAAACATACAAAAGTGTTTAAACATGAAATCAAAATTGTAAAAACTTAGGCAAAGTTAACCGTGATATGTGAAATACATGGTATACTTATACCATAGAATCCCGGTTATAAGCCCCACCCCCCCCCCCCCCCGGTTATAAGCCCACCTGTCTGCTAACAGAAATTTCCTCCCGGTTATAAGCCTTCACGGTTATAAGCTCTCCCGGTTATAAGCCCCCCGGTTATAGGCCCCCTTCATTTACTCCTCCCCATACAGGGTACCATATACAGGAAACAATAATCAAGCAATTATAGGTGTATGTACATGTACATTGTAGCAAATGAGACAGTAGTATACGGTAGCTCATTGCTTGAAAATCCACTCAGATTATAGTTTTTTCTGAGCTGTTATTGTTGTATGAACACTGTTTAACTAAAATGGTCACGATTATAAACATTGTTTCTTTAAATAGAATGGATTTCAGAGGTTATTTTCCTCCGCTTTTATAAGCCCCCCGGTTGTAAGCCCCGATTATAATGCATCTATCAGCGGCTTCCCCCAGGGGTCGACCCCCGGGGACTGGGGGATTTGTCCAAATGCCCTATCAAACTTCATCAAATACCTCTGGGTGTGGGACATAAATTTTTGACATATCCCCACCCCAGTGCTAAACATAAGGACTCCAGACCATTGATATAACTGACAACAAAGGGAACAATTTTGCTGAGTTATTTTTACTGATCTCCACACATGTACCATGGTACCTTTGTTGATAAATTCTTACAATGAATTAGCAATAACAGCTTTTTTCTGAAAATCTCGACAAATCCCCCTGGGTTCCCGTGGGTGCCCCGGGGGTCGACCCCACCGGGAAGCCGCTGATAGATGCATAAGCCCACCACAAACCCTTATTTAAGCCCAGGGCTTATAACCGGGATTCTACGATATACATGTACATGTATACACTGTATACACAATATACTGAATAACCTCTATGAAATACACTCATAATAATAATAATTATTATATAAGTATAATAATAATTATTTGTATAAGTTGTTTTAAAACATCATACATAACAACTGAAATAATCAGTAGATACATTGTACATGTATGGTTTCTTTCCTTTTTTAACCCTACATGCAGGTAATAAATCAGTTCAAATCTCTGAAGAACATCTACATGTGTACATCTACTTTATTACTCTTCAACAATTATGTATCAAGAAGAGATCACACATGTAACATAAATATATATACATGTAAGAAAGGGATGGGATATAAAAGGAGCCTCTGTCTGATCTACTCATCTAGCAGGGTAAACTTGTTCTGTTTCAATTAATAAACCTGAGGCTTATTTACTGTTTTTAGCAAAGTATTAAACAAAGCATTGGTTTGTTTATAATCTAAGCATTCTTTGATCTGGATTACTGTACATCAGGCCTTTTGGCATGTGTTTGAAGAATGCTTTTTGAATCAATGAATGGCTTCATTCATTCCTATATTTAATATTAAAGGCTTAATGTATTAAAGGATCGATCGAATCTTACCTTGTGAAAGCAGCACACTTTCTTGAATCCCGCATGTTTGTCAAGAAAAACACACTCTGCCACACATGTCAATTGGTCCATGTCGTTCTCCAGGGATTTAGTAGAAGAAAAGAGTGGTTATTCGGCTGACAGTTTCCACTGCACGTTTTACATTGTATGTTCGTTGCTCAACCGAAGAATGACAAAATGGCGCTCACAAGAATTCAAAACCGTGTTCTAAGCCAATCAGAGTGCAGCGCTGCAGGGGATATATTCCAAATATGGAGCTAGTCGTGCAACGCCTGACTGTTTTTAGTTATTCTCGTGTCCGCCATGTTGTTGACGGTTTGTTCTGTGCTTTTTCCTTTCGGGTAATTCGTCGTATTTACTGGCGATAAGAATACAACGAACTACAGCAGAGGTCTCAAAGCTAACCAGCCTGCACAACAACAGTTGGAAAACGAGCAGACAAATCGTACAATGAACCCAGGAAAGTGTATTAGAACTGATGATAAAGCAGACTGATGACAAGCTGAAATTTTCCAAGTTGTAAACTTTAATACTCCTTCCTGATGTCGATGGACGAGATGATACGTACATGCCAGATACAAAAGCCCATAACGGTAATGAAATACCATTCATGTAGCCATCCTTACAAATAAGTCCCAAGTGTGCTGGTGTTTCTTCCCCCACTACCAATAATAAAGGGATCGACATATTCGAATTGCCCCGCTTAACGTCCAACGGACGTTGTTGTGTATATAAATATAAATAAGCTTACATGTAACTTATCTATTAGTTTTCCTTCCATAATATACATACATGTGTATACAATTTTTATTATTACTGTTATCAGTTATTATGATGATGTTACAAATGTATGACTATAAATAGTCAAAACAAAAGAAAACAATGGAATTACAGTTTATTAATATCTACATGGCTAATATCTGTTTCACAGCTTAGTGCCATCACTCTATATTGTGTATATAGCTTATTGCATACTCATTGTCGGGTTGAAAATCATGAAAGCTATGACCAAAAGGAATTCTGGGAAATTAAAACTCTCAAATAACCCTGTAAAATGATCGACATTTTTATCCAGACTTGTAGGATCTTAGTTAAATAGCTCATATACCTTCAAAACTATGAGAACATTGAATTTATCTGTATGCAATGTGGGTCATGAACTGATTTCCCATCCATTCTTGCGGTCTCAGCTTCTATGATTTATGATTTTCAACCGGACAACGATTATGCAATTAACTATATATATTGAAGAAATAGAAAACGAGGCAGCATGCTCTATCGAGTTATCTATAGAAGCACGCAGGAATTGGAAGAAGATGAAAGAAGTGTTAGGAGATACCCTCGAGCGTGCTTCTCGCGCTTCTCGAGTCTTCTTTCAATTCCCAAGTGCTTATAACTCGATAGAGCACAACTACCGCGTTTTCTATTTTGTTTATAAATTACAAGTATGATTTTAAAGCAAGTTTTTAATTTTATTCGTTGCAAAAATGTTTGAATATCTGCACGCATGTGCACTGTGCGTATGCTCTCACAGAACATGCACATTATGCATCCTTTGGCCAATCAGAGCTCACGTTATATCATACATGTACTTATTTTATAATTAAATAATAGAAGATGACTCTCCATGCTTCTATACAAAAATACTTGAAAGCTGCTAGTGGATGCACGAGCGGAATACAAGTGCATTCAGCTGCTTTCAAGACCTCAGAAGTGCATTATTTTTGTATACATGTAGAAGCACAGAGAGTCAACTTCTATTCGCTTTATAATATAAAACTAGTTTTAAACACTGTCAGGCTTTCTGCTTTCTTTTCGCTGCGCTGTGCATCTATACAAAAATAATGCACGCTCAGCAACCAATCAAATCGCACGTTCTTGGGAGGTACATGTACAATGTACACATACACATATAGTTTATAATATTATAAATAAGTACATGTATACCATGTATTTTACATGCCGTGGTTTACTTTGCCTAAGTTTTTACAATTTTGATTTCATATTTAAACACTTTTGTATGTTTTTCTTCAATAGAGTGAAGCATGAACAAATCTAACAAATCATGGTGCTGTACAAATGGATGAAGCTATAGCTAGCTACATGTAGCTAAGAGAACAGTCTGTACAAAATATATATGTGCAGTATTGATACATTTTATTTATACCTTATTAGTATTTTTATGTATCTAGTCTTGGCTTCGGCCATTGAGTTTTAGAATTTTACCACAATAATTTAATAACCATACATGTAATAATAATACTAATAATATAATTATTATTAATGTATAATAGAACATGTGCTCGGAAATTTCCGAACACATTTTGGGCTTCGTCGACTCTGTTACTATTTTACCATGTATTTTTGAAAATGTGTTCGGAAATTTCCGAACACATTTCGGGCTTCGTCCACTCAGTGTTACTATTTTACCATGTATTTTTGAAAATGTGTTCGGACATTTCCGAACACATTTCGGGCTTCGTCCACTCACTGTTACTATTTTGCCATATATTTTTGAAAATGTGTTTGGAAATTTCCGAACACATTTCAGGCTTCGTCCACTCAGTGTTACTATTTTGCCATGTATTTTTGAAAATGTGTTCGGAAATTTCCGAACACATTTTGGGCTTCGTCCACTCAGTGTTACTATTTACCATGTATTTTTGAAAATGTGTTCGGAAATTTCCGAACACATTTTGGGCTTCGGCCACTCAGTGTTACTATTTACCATGTATTTTTGAAAATGTGTTCGGAAATTTCCGAACACATTTTGGGCTTCGACCAGAGAAAAATTATGGAATTTATCACCAATTTACCAGGATAAAGAAATATAACAAAGATTGTAATTTGTATACCACTGTATGTTCACTGGTAAAATATACTAATATGTTTTGTAAAAATAACTGCTTTCAAATAAAATTGAAATCTATCAAAAATATTTTATTGTGGTAATTATTATGTGGAAATGAGTGATTGTTTCCCAATTTCTCAAAAAATGGCAAATTTCAATGTTGCATACCCTGATATTTACCATATTTTCTCTACTTCAGAATATCGGTACTTAAAAAATTACATGTTTGTAGATCTCGACTTATAACTGTAGATCTCGACTTATAACTGTAGATCTCGACTTATAACTGTAGATATCGACTTATAACTGTAGATCTCGACTTATAACTGTAGATCTCAACTTATAACTGTAGATCTCGACTTATAACTGTAGATCTCAACTTATAACTGTAGATCTCGACTTATAAGTGTAGATCTCGACTTATAACTGTAGATCTCGACTTATAAGTGTAGATCTCGACTTATAACTGTAGATCTCGACTTATAACTGTAGATCTCGACTTATAACTGTAGATATCGACTTATAACTGTAGATCTCGACTTCAGATAACTGTAGATCTCAACTTATAACTGTAGATCTCGACTTATAACTGTGGATCTCGACTTATAACTGTAGATCTCGACTTATAACTGTAGATCTCGACTTATAACTGTAGATCTCGACTTATAACTGTAGATCTTGACTTATAAGTGTAGATCTCGACTTATAACTGTAGATCTCGACTTATAAGTGTAGATCTCGACTTATAACTGTAGAACTCGACTTATAAGTGTAGATCTCGACTTATAACTGTAGATCTCGACTTATAACTGTAGATCTCGACTTATAACTGTAGATCTCGACTTATAAGTGTAGATCTCGACTTATAACTGTAGATCTCGACTTATAACTGTAGATCTCGACTTATAACTGTAGATCTCGACTTATAACTGTAGATCTCGACTTATAACTGTAGATCTCGACTTATAACTGTAGATCTCGACTTATAACTGTAGATCTCGACTTATAACTGTAGATCTCGACTTATAACTGTAGATCTCGACTTATAACTGTAGATCGCGGCTTATAACTGTAGATCGCGGCTTATAACTGTAGATCTCGACTTATAACTGTAGATCTCGACTTATAAGTGTACATGTAGATCTCGACTTATAACTGTAGATCTCGACTTATAAGTGCTAGTTAGGTGTGTATGCATATGGCGTTCTGCAAATTCAGAACGAGGCTGCATCCGTTCAACATGGCGACCATCTGGGTTTGCATCGTTGTTTACATTTCCATGTTTGCGGTTTCAAACGCTGTTCTTCCTCAATATATTCCAGCCTTAGGATACAGCCAGCATACCAGATATTATTTTATTGAGCAGTATTTTAAATTTGATTAAGCTGAAATATTAGCATTTCTTTGTATCTTTCATGGCCCGGAACCTTTCACTGAAATAGAAGCGAATTCTGTCTAGAAAAGGATTGTCGAGACGGCGAATTCAACTGAAGCAGTTTCAATGAAGTTGTGTTAAATGCTAGTGGTGCATAATGGCAGTAGAGACCTAGTGGAGCAGGAGCTAGATAGAAGTGCGGGAAGCTTGTTAATTAGGTTATCGTCCGATGCATCAAAGACTAAGATTGGCCCTACGGCTTGCTTGTGACTGAACAGATAATCAAATCCTAGCTTTAAATACTGCTCAATATAAAAGAATATCTAGTATGCTGGCTGTATCAGGCTGTAACATATTGAGGAAGAACAAAGGCACAAACTGACAAGCAAACAAACAGTACAACGTCATCAAAGGCACAAACTCTAGTGAGTGCGCACGGAGATGACAAGCAAACAAACAGTGCAACGTCATCAGAGGCCAGATGGTCGCCATGTTGAACGGATGCAGCCTCGTTCTGAATTTGCAGAACGCCATATGCATACACACCTAACTAGCACTTATAAGTCGAGATCTACAGTTATAAGTCGAGATCTACAGTTATAAGTCGAGATCTACAGTTATAAGTCGAGATCTACAGTTATAAGTCGCGATCTACAGTTATAAGTCGAGATCTACAGTTATAAGTCGAGATCTACAGTTATAAGTCGAGATCTACAGTTATAAGTCGAGATCTACAGTTATAAGTCATGATCTACAGTTATAAGTCGCGATCTACAGTTATAAGTCGAGATCTACAGTATAAGTCGCGATCTACAGTTATAAGTCGCGATCTACAGTTATAAGTCGAGATCTACAATTATAAGTCGAGATCTACAGTTATAAGTCGAGATCTACAGTTATAAGTCGCGATCTACAGTTATAAGTCGAGATCTATAGTTATAAGTCGACGGATCTACAGTTATAAGTCGAGATTGATTTGTATTCATGTATGTTTTTAGAACAAACTCAGTGCAAAAATAAGATATAACATTTTGAAGCGAGGAATAATAAAATAATAATTAGTCTGCACGAAAAAAAATATTGTATTACAAGTATATCCCTAACGGGCCACCGTACCAGGCAGTTCTACACATATCAACTGGTTATTTTTCTCATAATTAATTTGGTACTCATCCTACAGTTGTATAATTTCGGCTACTGTGAGTAGCTATGAGCTGATAGTCCAGTAGTAGCGAACCAATCAGAATGCACATCAGTTCTGATCGAAATGAATCGATAAAAAAGAATGCCATGCACACAATTTAATTATATTAAATAAAACGTTTCATATACAATAATATATCAGTTTTATTAATTTATAAAAAAAACATTTACCTCCAGCGAAATGAAATTAAACGAACCATCAGCAACCAAGTCTTGGTTTTCGTTCATCTCAGCATTCTTCAACATTTCACACAAATACAGTCCTTTGATTGGTTTCCTTGCTACGTTTACAGCAGTGCACTTATCGTCCATTTGTAGACACTTGTGAGAACACGCCATCTCATCCCTGACTTGAATTTCTTTGACTTTGCCAAGGCGAAGCTTGTAGCCCGTTTTCTTTGAAAAATATTTGTGGCGAATGTTGTTGGTAAGGAGCTGAGGAAAGTCACTAACTCCTTGGAGGTCGCATTTGAGAACTTGTGAAGAAACGAAGAGAGCAACTAAAAAGACATTGATAATTGCCATGGTTTGGCAAAACGTCGAGCAACTTTAATAGATCTAGAAGAGCTCGGAGAGCGGAGTTTGTTTTGAGCCAGTTTTCACTTTTGTGTCGCGGCTCGAAGTTGTCGAGTTATCTAATTTGGAATCAGTATTTATTTAGGCTGTCATTTCATCTTTCAAAGTTCAAACATTACTGTATGTTTTGGCCTACAGATCTATAGACGATATTACATATGTAGCCAGGAAAATTGCACGTATACAATATATACCCACAGCAGATATTGTCTCCGAGCAGTGGCTGGGCTAGTGGCTAGTGGATTCAGTGGTGTTTCTAGTAAGCCGCGTCTACACGAGCAAGTTTTCCTTGACAAGGAAAACATGCTCGTGTAGATGACAAAAACATCGCCAATTTTTCCTTGTCAAGGATAACTTGTCAACGAAAACTTGTCAACGAAAACTTGTCAACGAAAACTTGTTCCTGTAGATGCAGCTTTACTGTGAACGATCGATTTTTGATTCTTTTTCAGTTTGACATGTATTTACTTTAATAACAATCCCGCTTGTTAAAATTCCGTTTTCCAATTCCCCGGTAAATATACTGGGTACTGAGGAATAAGTACATATTGTGTTCTTGATAACATGCGATTGTCAATTCATTCGGGGTACAAGGTGTCAAGCTGTCGATCTGCTTTTATTGCATGTATGTTCATATGTTCTTTGTTAGCTTAGTTACAAACGCTAGACAAACTACATATCATTAAATGGCGGCCAAGAGGTGTTAATGTACGTGTCAAAGGAGGCCCGGGAAGGGCTCGTTTAATGGGTATTCATTTGCCATTGCTGGGCTTCAACCAGCTGTTTTCAAAACAAATTAAAGTCCATGAATCTCATTATCTGACTGGTGGCCATTCACCAAACATGACCACCATGTGCTATCAAGCAGAGCGAATTATATTGAAAACTTGCAATTCAGCTGATAAAAATTCCGCACGTGACCGGGAATGACGAGACCGGAAATGACGTCACCTGAAACACAGCAGTAACTTTTGGTTTCATATCAGAAAATAGCGAAAGAAACTGAACCGCGTTTTGTTGACACAGGTTTGTTATTGCAACTCTGTAACCAGTTATATGTTGTTTACTCACTCGAGCTGAAATGATAGATGGTAAATAAATGCCGGTATTTTAGCGTTGTTTGCTACTGTCAAAACTTACTGTAGGGGCGGGGGAGGAGGGTTGCAGGGGGGGGGAGGGGTGGGGGAGGACCTAGTGGTTAAATCTCCAGGAATTGATTGCAAACCAGCAATTGTAGACTATGTTTTGAAAGAATCGATTTGTTGCTTTCATTTCGTTTCATGCTGGTTTTCACGCGACGTCATGGCGGCCATGTTTGATCCCGATAACAAAGCATTTCTCATTAGCTTCTCTTGTTTGTACCACCAACATGGCTGCTGCGTCTTTGTACTTTAAATCTCCAGGGATTGATGGCAACTCAGCAATATATTTGCTATTGCTGGTTTTCACGTGAAGTGATCATGGCAGCCATGTTGGATCCCGATAACAGAGCATTTCTCATTAGCTTCTCTTGTTTGTACCACCAACATGGCTGCTACTTCTTTGTACTTGAAATCTCCAGGGATTGATGGCAAACAAGCAATTATAATTGACTTGTACAGTCTTTCCAGAAGTGCATACCAGAATACTTCTAGATACGATATGCAAATTGAAAGCAACTATACTTTTACGGATTTTTCGCTATGAAAACGTCGCAAATATCTAATGAAGTTTGTGAAGACTTATTTAAAAAGATATCAGATCGATGTTTAGAAACAGAAATTTCAAAATGAAGTCGTATGTCTGAAGAATGAGCGACTTTCGCTTCACCGTTGGAGATTATAAAACAAAATGGCTGCCAGCAAGACGACGAAAACAAGGTCAGAGTTAGTATATCAAAGGCTATTTACAATATTGTCAGTGTCTCCTTCGAAGCCATTTCCTTAAAGGAGCACTCTCACAGGTAATGCATTGCGCGCCTTGAACCCCTCAGCGCCATTTTCGTATGATACGAAAATGGCGGATTTCTACTTACCACACGAGAAGGAAGAGTTTCTCTGGAGAACTCCGGACTTGCCATTGCTGATCCGTATCGGAATTCGAAAGTGCGTTCTTGTCAAATCTAAGTAGTATCCCGTATGTAAACAATAACACGGCGCGCAATGCATTACCTGTGAGAGTGCTCCTTTAATTTATCGTCACGCAACTACGAAGGAGATAGCAATATTGTTGATAACTTTTCAATGTTAAAGTGTATATATGGCCCAAATTCTTTTATTTTGGAAATCGATTCTTTATGAAGTAAATAATTGGGTGGTGTAGTAGTTTCCTGGTTTGGGCTTCGCATTTGTGAGTTACAGAGGTTTGAATGCTCAATATGCAAATCAGATGACGTAAATTCAGTCATCATTTAATATACAAAAACACCTTTGTGCAAATTACTGGCATTTCTAAACTTGCGATATCTTTCCACAGTTTATAGAAATAGTTTTATGAACTTTTTTCCTATTTCAGAAAAAAGGACTACTTGAAAAAATATATATAAGTTATGACAAATTCCCGAATTCACGTCACCATATTAGCATATATTGAGATTTCAAACCTCTATAACTCATAGATGTGAAGCCCAATCCAGGAAACTACTACACCACCCCATTATTTACTTCATAAAGGCTCGATTTCCAAAATAATTTTTTTGGCCATATATACACTTTAAATATTATTCTGAGAGTGGGGAGAAATAGTTTTATATTGAAATAAAATTATAATAATCTAGTCGGTATGATAACCAGGCAATATCAAAAAGTTAATAATACTAAAGCATTTCTCTATGCTGAGAAATTATAAAGGCTGGAATCTGAATTGAATAAAGACAAAATTCACAAACCAAGACAAAATTTCAAGGTTAATAATACTTATTAAATCAGCTGTTAAAAGTCCTTGAATCTCATTATTTGGGCAAACATTGCCCCATGTGTTATGATAATTGTAATTATAGCGTGTAGAAGTTTCCTTTGCTCTCCACCCAAACAGCCTATGATTAACACGTTGTAAATAACTCAAGGAAAAAGAGGGGAAATCATTATAAATAAGGTGTACCAGTGCAGCTGATGAAAATTCATCAAGAGACCGGAAATGACGTCTATTGATATCAAGCTATTGTTGATCTCTGCCACAAAATCACTAGACTAAAAAAGAACGCACGCACGCTCTTCAAAACTTGGATATTCTTTGGAAATCTCAAAAATCCTGATAATGTTCAGATTCAGTTTCTCTTGTTTTATGGGGATCGGCTATGCTTGTTCATTAAATCGTCGACCATAGAATCAACATTGTCATTCATTCATTCATTCATTCATTCATTCATTCATTCATTCATTCATTCATTCATTCATTCATTCATTCATTCATTCATTCATTCATTCATTCATTCATTCATTCATTCATTCATTCATTCATTCATTCATTTATTCATTCATTCATTCATTCATCCATTCATTCAGTTCATCCATTTATTCATTCATTCATTCATCCATCCATCCATCCATTCATCCATCCATTCATTCATCCATCATTCATTCATTCATTCATTCATTCATTCATTCATTCATCCATCCATCCATCCATTCATCCATCCATCCATCCATTCATCCATTCATCCATTCATCCATTCATCCATTCATCCATTCATCCATTCATCCATTCATCCATTCATTCATTCATCCATTCATCCATTCATCCATCCATTCATCAATTCATCCATCCGTTCATCCATCCATTCATTCATTATCTTCCCTGTCTCCGGTTGTCTGAACCGTTTATTTGCCTCACTACTGACTATTTGCTTATTCAATTCATTCGTAATCGTCCATTCGATCTCCATCTGTTTAATATAACAACCGTTTCAGATACACACATAGTCAAATAGTTCGATCGTGCATTCACTCACAGATATAGGAATAAATTAATATTATTATTATTAATTACTGTCAATTTCTTTTTTACTGTGATATATTGGTGACTGAGATGATTTTTTGTTTTTAATGAAAAGCTTCCGATCCTCTAGAATCAGTACGTTAGAGTCATAGAACAAGGGCAGGTGCAAGACCGTATAACACTGTCTAACTGTACAAATTAATACTGAATAAAACGCCTTACACTTCGAAATGAAATGAACACCGCAATAGAATACCACAGCAGAAACACTGTCGAAGTATATTCTGGAAACCAATTGTTGTTTTTCAATTGAAACTTTGGTTCAACTGTTTTGAATGATTGCCAAGTAATGAATGGAAAGACTTCAAGGCTCCGGAACTGGATTTTCAGTTTACTTTACTTAGTCACTGAATATCATGCAACATATATAATACCAATTCCGAATAGACTTGCTGTTCTAATAGATCGACCGTTGGCTTATAGAGTCCGAAATAGGTTCATTAATCGTCTCTCCGAACCATGAAAATATATTAGTATAGGGCATCAGCTTGTGCAATCGTTGCTAATGAGTTATTTTTCTTTGTACGTTACACGCAAGCAAGCGTTCAGGTGTCTCTGAGCGCACAGAGCCGACGATCGACTGATTAGTAATTATGGTTTTTCGGTCTCTATTGATTTTCGAGTTGTTTTCCCTCTACTTGTTTTTCCATTTTTTTCATCGTTCATCCTGCCATCCACAAGATGAATTTCCACAACTTCTCACTGAAGATCTCCATCAAAGGCACTTCTCTGTCACCAAAAATCGGAAAAGTCGCGGCGCGAAGACGAAAACTTTCCGCGTTTACAACGAAATGGCTTGTGTCCATCACTGTACACGGTTTGGGGATTCGTGTGTATCTGTGAACTACAAGAAATCGCCTAGAGACGGGCTTCACTCTTGTGAACTGCTAGCGAACGTTGGGTATGGCCAATCTAATATCTTACAACACAGCGAGGAGTTTGACTACATCTCAATCCAGGTCAGTACTGTAAGATTTATTTTTAAAAGTAATATGTCGAACACGAGAAAGATTTCTTCCTCCGCGATTTCAAAACACCGAGAAGTGGGTTGAAACAATGAGATGCAGCATAGTTTTCTTTAAACTGACTGCAAGGTGTTTTGAAATTGCAGGAAGAACCCTTTCTAGTGTTTGGTCTAGCTTCTCAAGCCATTAATAATTAATTATTGGTCAAATTCAAAGTTAAAGTTGACCAAATTAATTGATTTTCAGACCTCCTTCACAGCAGTGATTTCTTTTGTTTTGTTGTTAATGAGTGAATTAACACATTATTTTGCTATGAAGAAGAAAGGATAATGAACAAATAAATAAAATAACTAAATCTCGGTTCTTACATAACGCATTTCACATTGTAGTCTCAATGCGCTTTACAACCGATGGAGGACTTTTTCGGGCTGCATATGAAGGCACCTACGGCAGCCGAGCAGCTTATAGTCATGAGGAGTTAGTATGTTAGTGGGAATAGTGATTTTATTGACGATTTTATTGATTTGATATGAAAACTCGAAGCGACTTCAATGCGAATTTGCATCGATACAGCGCATGCAGTCGTTCATTATTCAGAAAGTTGTATAGTTTAACAATCAACTTGAAACTGTACGCATTTATCTCGATGATTCCTGCTTGCTTGTCGTCAAAGAAAACGAAACAAAGGAAGCGCGCTGCGCGGAAGGGATTTGTGTTATTTTTGAAGTCGCAATATTGCACCCGGCTAACTTTCGAACAAATTTAAAATCAGTGTCAGCTTACCTGCGATTTATCGCTGCTATTTCACATGCGCCATGGAAATCGTCGCTCCAATCGCGCGACAAAATAGCAGAAAAACGGAGCTTAAACGTAGCCAACGGAGTGTAACCGAGTTTAACGAAGTTCAGTTAACGGGGTTTAACGCAGTTTAACGGGGTTTAACGGGGTTTAACGGAGTCTGACGGAGATTATCTCTCGACAGCCACCGATCTACTCAACTTGTGCTGAATTCTATTCGAACAACGCGCACACAAGTGGAGTTTACCAAATCGCTCTCGCTTTCTCGACCTCACTTCAAGTCTATTGTGACATGGTAACTAGTGGTGGAGGATGGACTGTCATCCAGAAACGACTAGACGGCTCGGTTGATTTCTACCGTGGCTGGGCCGACTACAAAAGGGGGTTTGGTAACAAGCTCGGAGAGTACTGGTTGGGACTGGACGCCATACACGCTCTGACGTCACAGGGAAGCTACCGACTGCGAGTGGACATGGAGGACTTCGAGGGAAACACGCGATACGCGGAGTACGACTCGTTCAACGTGGCTGATGAAGCAGATAACTACCGCCTAAGTATCGGAATATATGCAGGTATAATGCTTGTACAAGTAATTCATTTGTATTTACAAGACCGGTGAAGGAGAAGGGGCTTTTATGGCTGCTATTGCTTGGGTATTCTTAAGAACTCTCTCACAATCGATCGGAATGGCTCCAAACCTCACACAATTCCAAAGGACAACACAATAAACAAGTAGGACTACTTTGAGGGTTTGTAGAATTTTATTTAGACGGTTTTCAAAGTTCGCTGTGAAGCTCCATACATTTACTGTAAATCTCGCCACAAGTCCACAGCTTGGGCTACCTGTGGTTGCACGTGACGTCATGGCGGCCATATTGGTTTCCGATAACAAAGCATTCCTCGTTAGCTTCTCTTGTTTGTACCACCAACATGGCCGCTGCGTCGTTGTACTGTAAATAGCCAGGGAATGATAATGCAATCCAGCAATATCGCACCATCGTGTTGTTAAGAGTAAGACTTTCTTTGTCAGTCATATTTCCCTTAATTTGTATGGCTTGACGTCGCCAAGTTTTTGTGGTTAACATATATAGTGGATCCGTAAGTCAGCTCCAAACTTAGTCCTTGGTGAAGCCAATAGCCAGACTGCAATTATCTCAACAAACGTGAAAGCTACCGACACATGGTGCAATTATGCGTGCAATATTCACCTCACTCCTTTGACGAGTCCCGCTAATTTTCTATATTTGTCTATATTCTTCTATATATATTTTCTATATTTTTTATTTTCTATATTTTCTTACTCACTTGTAAAGAGCATTGAGATTTATATGTAATGCGCTTTTTCAAGAATTAAATTATTATTATTATTATATTATATTGCTGGCATGATTTTATTGCAGTATGTGTCCATCCCTGCAACTTTGTTTGCAATTGACTAGCGTATGCTTGCACAACGCAATTTGCTGCTCGCATGCAATGTAATAATAATAACAACATGTTGCAGGGGTAGACACACTGCAATAGTACATGTTGCTGGCAATGTTGTGTACAGCATGTTGCAGGAGTGGACACACGCTGCAATAGTACATGTTGCTGGCAATGTTGTGTACAACATGTTGCAGGGGCGGACACACGCTGCAATAGTACATGTTGCTGGCAATGTTGTGTACAACATGTTGCAGGGGCGGACACACGCTGCAATAGTACCTGTTGCTGGCAATGTTGTGTGCACAACACACACACTGTAGTGTTGCAATGTTGGGTTGCGGACACACACTGCAATAGTACCTGTTGCTGGCAATGTTGTGTGCAACATGTTGCAGGGGTGGACACACACTGCAATAGTACCTGTTGCTGGCAATGTTCTGTACAACATGTTGCAGGGGTGGACACACTGCAATAGTACCGGTTGCTGGCAATGTTGTGTACAACATGTTGCAGGGGTGGACACACGCTGCAATAGGACCTGTTGCTGGCAATGTTGTGTGTCGCATATTGCAGGGGTGGACACACGCTGCAATAATACATGTTGCTGGCAACATTGTGTACAACATGTTGCAGGGGTGGACACGCTGCAATAATACATGTTGCTGGCAACATTGTGTAAAACATGTTGCAGGGGTGGACACGCTGCAATAGTACCTGTTGCTGGCAATGTTGTGTGTCGCATATTGCAGGGGTGGACACACGCTGCAATAATACATGTTGCTGGCAATGTTGTGTACAACATGTTGCAGGGGTGGAAACACTGCAATAGTACCTGTTGCTGGCAATGTTGTGTACAACATGTTGCAGGGGTGGACACACTGCAATAGTACCTGTTGCTGGCAATGTTGTGTGTAGCATATTGCAGGGGTGGACACATTGCAATAGTACCTGTTGCTGGCAATGTTGTGTGTAGCATGTTGCAGGGGTGGACACACGCTGCAATAGTACATGTTGCTGGCAATGTTGTGTACAATATGTTGCAGGGGTGGACACACTGCAATAGTACCTGTTGCTGGCAATGTTGTGTGTAGCATGTTGCAGGGGTGGACACACTGCAATAGTACATGTTGCTGACAATGTTGTGTACACAATGTTGCAGGGGTGGACACACACTGCAATAGTACCTATTGCTGGCAATGTTGTGTTCAACATGCTGCAGGGGTGGACACACGCTGCAATAGTACCTATTGCTGGCAATGTTGTGTACAACATGTTGCAGGGGTGGACACACCCTGCAATAGTACCGGTTGCTAGCAATGTTGTGTACAACATGTTGCAGTGGTGGACACGGACACACACTGCAATAGTAGCTGTTGCTGGCAATGTTGTGTACAGCATGTTGCAGGAGTGGACACATGCTGCAATAGTACATGTTGCTGGCAATGTTGTGTACAACATGTTGCAGGGGTAGACACACTGCAATAGTACCTGTTGCTGGCAATGTTGTGTACAACATGTTGCAGGGATGGACACACACTGCAATAGTACATGTTGCTGGCAATGTTGTGTACAGCACGTTGCAGGAGTGGACACACACTGCAATAGTACCTGTTGCTGGCAACATTGTGTACAACATGTTGCAGGGGTGGACACACACTGCAATAGTACATGTTGCTGGCAATGTTGTGTACAACATGTTGCAGGGGTAGACACACTGCAATAGTACATGTTGTCGGCAATGTTGCGAGCAATGTTGCACCGTGTGTCCGCGCCTTATTTCTAATTTAATATCTGATCATAACCCAAATTACGCAACAGATTTAGATTTAACTTACGTCTGATGTTCAAACCTATATTTCCCGGGGTGGATAACAGCGCTCGAATCTTAGTCAAAAGTATTTAAATTAATTCACTTTTGCAGGCACTGCCGGCGATTCGCTAAGCTATCACAAAGGCATGGAGTTTTCTACTAAAGACCGCGATAACGACGCTGCGACAACGCGCAGCTGTGCCGTGCTGTATCCAAGTGGATGGTGGCACAACAACTGCCACAAGTGCAACCCCAACGGCATGTACCTAAACGGCAAGGGGAGCGAGTTCAGTAAAGGAGTCACGTGGTACCATTGGTTGGGTCATAAATACTCGTTGAAAAGAATGGTAATGAAAATAAAACCAGTTTAATGGTTGGCATAACTGGTTGGGACAACTGGATAAACCTGTTTCGACAACTGGTATTTACTTAACAGAAGGCAATCAAACAATTTTAAACAACTTAACTGACCGAATTGCAATTTGTTCGATTTATTTGCGTCGTTATTCCACTGAATGCTGTTCTACAATATAAGTACCTAACTTAACCAATATAAGTACCTAACCATTTGCCTCAATACTGTTCCATTTCAGGCCATGTGACCATTCCCTAGAGTATAACGTCTTTTTTAGATGACCCGTACGGACCCGCGGGCGCACTCTTGAGAAAATGTTCGATAAAAATCACGTGATCGGGTCCATACGGGTTATTACGGACCTGCTCGAGCGGGTCTGTAAAATCCCGTACAGACTTGGTTGACTTGCGAAGCTGAACAGAGTTTTCGGCCTAAACATTTACATAGTTTGGACATACAATAGTTTTAGTAATGTATGTGAAAACTAAATTTAAAATATTAAATTAAAAAATTAAAAAATACAATAATTTTAGTTGTGATAATTTTATTCAGCTCACGGTAATTAACTCAACAACTCATACCTATGGTTATTGAAAATGGGCCACTGTACACTCAAACACCGCTACAATATATGGAATCAAACGCCAACCTCTCCTTCATAAAAAATGAGGGGGGAGGGGCAAAATTGAGGGAGGTATGCTACATACACTTATTTACCAAATGGCTTCGTATCATGTATCAGTACACACCTTCATCTGAGTAGACTTACCCCTCCCCCTATTAGTGTTCTAGACTTAGTAATTTATTTATTTTTGGTTTAAAGCGCATTTGATTATTTTATAGAGATTTGCGCTATATAGGTATTTTAAAAGTTATATAATTTTCTAAACCTCATTAAAAATTCATGAGCAATTGATCCAACCAGGTTGGTTGAATCGGTCACATGCATGGATATGTATACCCCGATACAGACACTGATGAATAAAACATCAGTGCTGTATCAGTGATACAGACCTAATGAATAAAACATTAATGCTGTATCACTGATACAACACTAATGTTTTATTCATCAGTTCTATGTCAGTGATATAGAACTGACACAGGTCATGCAAAGGCCTTCCCAAGAGCACCTCCCCCTTTATTTAAGCAGGACTGCGTCCTCAGTATTTGTCAATACTACTCTTAACCTCTTTATCTGCCACTTGATTTTGTCCATATTTGCTCATTAGTATGCAAAAAAACTGCATAAATTCACTTTTTTTCCAATATTCTCTTATATTCATTTATTTTTTGTTTTTCCTCTGTAAAGCCCACCTCCACCTTTATTTAAGTAGGACCGTGTCCTCAGTGTTTCTTAATACCCCACTTAAACCCTTTATCCAGCATTCAGTTCTGTCCAAATTTGCTCATTAGTATGCAAAAAACATATTTACTGCCAAAATTCTTTTTTGTCCCCCCATACCTTCTGAAAATCTCTTTCACTCAAACGAAACGACTCAACACTTAAACGAAACACAATATCTTTCTTACACTTTCTTACAATATCAATATACGGACGAACACTGTTACGGAACGTCGCACTATTACGAAAAAACCAAATATTTTATTTAACATACATTCTACTACAAACATCACCAAGTCTTTACGTTCCCCCTTGAACAAACCCAAAAACACACATTTTGCATTGACAACAAACTCACGTGACCACTTTCTGACTATTCTCACGACCCATCCCCACGCTTTTTTCACACGACTACACTGCAAAAAACAATGTTCAATAGTTTCATCCTTCCCACATACTGCACACCGCTTAGACACCACATTATACCCCCATCTAACAAGACTGTCCCGCACTTTTGTCACTCTCTGTACAATACGCCACCTCACCTCACCCACAATATTTTCAGACAAACTGTTACGAAACCCCCCCCAGACATCCTTCCATTCAGTCACACTCACCTCACTCCAATAACCCATACACCTCGGTTGTTTCAACTTACTATTTACTAGGAACTCATACATCTTACTCACCACTGCACAAACTTGCACTGAACACAAACGAATTTCCGCATACACCGCTTTATAATATTTAGACAAAAACCCCGCCCCTGGCTTCAAGTTATCCCGTAAAAACATCCAATCATCACGTAACGATGACAACCGCACACCTAAATAATATCTCAAATAGCACCACATTTTACCCGACAACCTATTTAGAGACCCTACTACATTTGCTATATGCAAAGCACGCACACGAACCCCAAAATCCACCATTCCCAACCCCCCTGACAGACATGGTAACAAACACGTTTCCCTTTTGATCAACTCTACTTTCCCATTCCACACAAAACTCCACACTAACGAATTCACTTTAGTCACCACCCAACTCGGCACAGTTAACACCCTAGCCACATAATCTAACTTTGACAACCCCAACACTTTAACAATCAACACTTTACCTCTCAACGACAAACATCTACCTTTCCACATATCTAATACCTTCTTTAACTTTTCACACTTCGCCACCCAGTTCTCATCCTCTACATTATCTCCAAACCACACCCCCAATACTTTCATTCGCACTACCCATTTTAACCCATATGGTTTATCCGTTCTATTATTCCACGATCCTATCCACATTGCCTCTGATTTCCCTCTATTCAACCTCGCCCCCGTCCCGCGCCCAAAAAACTCCACTATATCCAAATACTTACTAATTGACACCCCATCCCGCAGCACCGCAGTCGTGTCATCAGCATACTGAGAAATATTAGTATGCTGACCACCCGACCCCGGCACCAAAAATCCACATATACCCTTCTCGGCACGAACACTACACGCTAACACTTCTGCCATTAACACATACAACATAGGTGACAACGAACACCCCTGCCTAATCCCCTTCTCTAGCACAATACTCTCCGTCAACTCCCCATTACAAATCACTTTCGCTGTCGCACCCACATATAACACATTCATCCACTTTCTAAAATCCTCCCCAAAACCTAACCTCCCCAACACCCTATTCAAAAAAACCCTATCCACCCTATCAAACGCTTTCTCCTGATCCAAAGTCAAAATGACCCCTCCCTCCCCAGTATGATCAATATGATCTAGTACATCTCTCATCACATTCAAATTGTCAGTAATCGACCTCCCCATCACCCCACACGTCTGGTCTTCACACACAACCTCTGACATGACACTCCTCAAACGAACACTCAGAGCCTTAGAGACTATCTTATAATCCAAATTAAGAAGAGAGATCGGCCTCCAATTCTTGAGTTCTTTCCGATCTCCCTTCTTAAATGCTAACCTCACAACACTCCGCACACATTCTTCAGGCAAACTCTCCACTTCGAAACTCTCGTTTGCCAGCTGACACACTACAGGTAGTAACAACTCACTAAAACATTTATAAAATTCCAACGATAGCCCATCATCTCCCGGTGTTTTCCCATTAGCCATTCCCTTCACTGCATACTCTAACTCCTCCACTCTTACTCTCCCTTCACAATTGTTACACGACTCATCTGACAACACTGCTGACAATTTACTTAACAATACATCTTGTACCTCTACATCTACATCTTCCAACTTAAACAAATTCCTGTAAAAAAACATTTCAATCACCTTCCTTTTTTCACTCTCATCACTCCATTCTGTTCCATTTCCATCCTTCAACACATCTATAAAATTCCCCTGACCATGCCCCCCACATAAGTTAAAAAAAAATCTCGTCGGTCTTTCCCCCTCCTCAATCCATTGCGCACGACTCCTTACCTTCACACCTTCACTCTCTCTCATCACTACCGCTTTCAATTCCCCATTCAGTTCACTAATCCTCCCAGCCACATCCTCCCCTAAAGCTAAGCCCCTTTTCAACCTTATAATCTCATTAGTTATCTTATCCCGTTTCTTCCTTCTCTCTCTCGCCTTTGCAACCGAATGTCGAATGACAAATTTCTTGACCCCTTTTTTAAACTTGACCCAAAATACCCCTACCCTCTCCCCCTTGTTTCGTTCTAAATATTGCCTTATCCACTTTCTCATACTCTTTACAAACTCACTATCCTCCAACAACCCATTATTAAATTTCCACAGCCCTTTGCTTTTACAACCCACACTACGATTCAAAGACAACACAACACCATCATGATCCGATACTCCTAACACTTCTACAAAACAGCCAGTTACAACATCCACTAAATCCTTTGACACATAAAACCGATCTAACCTCGATCCTATTCCCTGACCCATCCATGTAAACGAAACAGTACGACCATGCACAGACACCCAAGCATCAGACAATTTAAAATCCCTCAAAAACGTCTTCAATTCCTCGCCCCCAGCTCTATTTGTTCCTGTCGTCGCCGTTGTATCTCTACTCTCCAACACACAATTAAAATCCCCCCCCATTATACAGTACGAGTTTGCAAACACATAATCATGAAGCCCTTGAAAAAACAATTTACGATCGCTAACATTCACTGGCGCATACACACACAGAAAAGTATATCTTACATTCCCCCATTTGACTAACAAACTCAACACTCTCCCCTCAGTATCTCGACGAACGTCCAAAACATCTAAACTCACACGATCGCTCAACAAAATCCCTACACCCGCACTCCTCACCTCACCAAAACTCCAATAACATTTACCTTTCCATGCCTTTCCAAACCGCTCAGCTTTCCGTTGATTACAAACAAAAGACTCTTGTACAAATACAACATTCCACTTAGACAATACTGGACATTTTACATCTCGCCTCGCCACTGTTGCCACACCCCGAACATTACAAGACAATAGGTTTAAATTAGCCATGAAGTTAACAGAGACATTTACATACTACACTCATTTAAATATTCAAGTTACGAAAAACCTAGCTAAATAGTTACTCGACTAAAACTTTTCAACAACTAAAGCAGCGCTTACCAATAAAAACTAACGTCTCTGCTTGACTACCGACTCAATCTCCTCCATGTCCCTCTTGAGCTTTGCCCTCGGGCTCGTCACTGGCGAAGCCGGCCGCTTTGCTGTACCCGACACCGCCTCCATATCTGACTCAATATCCGACTCCACCGACGACATGTTATCTTGTCCATCTCCCTCGCCTATCGCCGACTCTGAATCAGACCCTCCTGACAGCATGTTATCCGTCTCCGTATCATCTTTTGGTGGATGTTTCATCACCTTGATCATCTCCTCCACAATTTCCGCCGGTCCCTTACTTTCCACCGTGTTTGTTGAGCTCTGTGGGGTGTACAGTTCTTGGGTTGCTCCTGTTCCCGACTCTGCGTCCTCCGTACAACTACTCGTTCCTTTAATCGGTGTTTCCACTTCTGCCGTGCTCCATATCTGGCTCGGAGGAGCGAACACGAAGCCCAACGGCGAACTGAGTTGGCTTTGCTGCCTGCCTTGATGCGCTTCTGCGGTCGATTGCGAATCCACGACCTTACTTGGTGCCGTAAATTTAAACGCCGCCTTGCAGGACCAGCTTGTGTGGCCCTCTTCCCCACATCGTTCACATCTCTCCACCATCGTACACTCCCTAGAAACGTGCCCCAAACCATGGCAGCGAAAGCACTGCGTGTTGGGGCAGTCTTTTGCAAAGTGGGATGCACTGCCACATTTGCGACACGTTTGTCGTTGTCCTCGGTAGTAGACCTTGACTTCACTGCCCATTACTTTAAGAAAGCTTGGGACCTCCTTGTTTACTGTCATTGTCACTGTTCTGACCCCACTCTCAATTTCTTTGAAGTCATAGCACAAATCCCTTCGCACATGGTAAACATGGCCGTACTCCGATAAGGCTGCTTGTAATTGTTGATTACTGACTTCGTATGGTAGATAGTATATCTTCACATACCGCCTCCGTGCATCCACGCTTGACACCACCACCGGGTAACCATTGATCGTCAGCATCCCCAGATCCAATATTTTTTCTACATATTCTTGAGACTCGAACGTTACCACAATTGACCCGTCCCTGTCTACTTGTACGCACTTGATCGCCCCTTCTTCGCATGCGGCTTCACTGTACAGGAATTCAATCACGTCTGTTGGCGAAACTTTTCTTGTGACGTCGTGTTCCAACGCCAAGCGAACTGAGCATGCTCTTCTACCACCAATGTAGGAACTTGACTGCATTTTCTTGATTTAACAGATACTACGCTCGATCGTTGACCTTTGCATAGCACCGACAGCAAGTTACGAATATCATTACGGCTTCCTATTTACAAATACAAAAGCTCTTTCCAATGTGGGATGACTTTAGGTGTATCCTGCGCATGACAGTGACGTCAAAAGTACCTTTACAAGAAAGTTCTGTAATTTTATTGTGTTATTTGCTTAGATTTCGTTTAATGCTGTTTTAAATCAAGGTAAATTGGGATGGAGGTTTATATAGAAGCCATTTACAGCATTCGCGTCCGTGTTGTATCGGAGATATAGATCCTCGCCTACGGCTCGGATCTATATCTACCGATACAACACGGCCGCTCATGCAGTAAATATCACATACAGACTAGTGTAGGCTGCGCCGTTCTAAAACGACTAAACGAGGATATTGAACATCTTGTACCTGTATATTTATAACTGTCATTGACATGTCGGACTTCCAAGTCCCTTCAATTCGTTGATCGACATAAAGGGGTGAGGTGAGGACAAGAACAGGTCAAAAAGAGTAAAAACAAAGCACTTAAAGTGCAACTAACCCTTATGAGATTGTTTTAAAAATCTATTCAATATATGCTGAATAGTTGGTGGGTTCAGTATTTTGTGATTTGAACCTTGCGTTTATGAGTTATAGAGGTTTGAAATCTCAATATGCAAATTTGATGACGTCAGTCTACTAAGACTTCATTTATTATACAAAAACGCCATTGTGCTGATTATTGACATTTGTAAACTTACAGAATATTTTCACAGTCTTCATAAATGATTTTATAACTAATTTGCCCATTTCAAAAGATAAGTTATTCTTGAAAAAGTCTAAATAAGTTATGGCAAATTCCTTATAAATATCTCGGAATTTTCTAAATATCCCAGGAGCTTCTAAATATCTAAAAAAAATATCCAGATATTTGTAGTTAGGCCTCACTCGTACGAAAACGGTTCTATTATTTAGATTATGTTTATTATTTAAGTAACGGTGAAAGATTAAACGCGGTGACCTAGTGCAAAGCAGTGGTTGTCTTCCATGGATCCGCATTGACACACACATACTGACATGCAGAAGCCATTTTAGAAGCATCATTCATTCGGTGCACAACGTACGATATAAATCGATACGTAAATACGAAAAAGTTATTTTTAATAATTTTATACGCTTTTATATATTCTTTTCATGTTTTATTATTTTTAAGCTTTATTTGGCCTCTGTGGATAACAGTTTTTATATTCATGTATATAATACTGATTGAGCTACCCTATTTAAATAAAGGTATTCTATTATATCACTAAATAAGTAATTTCTCATTCAATGCTACTGCGATTCTCAGTATTATGCAAACTCAGACATTCAAGCAGTTGGCTTGTAATTTGGTTTTTCGCTGCTGTCACGTCAATAATCAACATAAAAAATCAGTAAACTTAAAAATAAAAGTCAGAAGACCCACCAAATGGAAACCAAAATATGATTTTGAGCTAAAGTTGGATCACTTGGTCGAAGAATGTATTTAGTTTTGAAATTGTTTGAGTTATGAATTTGATTGACAACAGCGAAAAAGTTCCAGCCGACTGAATGTCTGAATTCGCATAATACTGAGAATCGCAGTAAAGTAAAAGTATTAAAATAATAGGGGTGGTATTATTAACTAGAACATAACGGAAAATTCTTTACTTCATTTCCCCATTATCGAAAACAAAGAGATACTTTTAAGATTAAAATATAATGTAGTTTTGAAAGTTGGAAGATTTCAATAAAAACAGATTGAAGACACATGCAGCAATGTATACAAGTTTTAAAAGTTAAGTTAAGTTATGAGTTGTTTTCCTTCCACGCACTTTTCAACTTGATTCTCGTATCATGCATCTTGAATAAGTTTACTATATCTCTTTATTCTTTACTAGTTTTACTAGTTTGCCTTCTTACCTCGGGCACTTTGAGAATACCGGACTTCAGCAACGAGAAACAACATCGTATTGAGTAAACAACACTGAAAATCGAAGACGAGTACATACCCAACTTTATAACACAACTTCTTGGTGAATTTATTTCGACTTGGAGCCACAGATGTGAACTGCTTAAAGCTATTTTAATAATGTATTAGTAGCAAGAGTTATTTTGAATGAAACAAGTCAAGCTGTGTGACGTCGCTACAGGCGCCACATTGAGCGAGAATTCAAAATGGCCGCCAGTGAAAAAAAAAATTCTTACAGATTTGTTTTTAGCGGAATCTCTAAATTCAACTAGAATATTAACGGTTTCAACTTTCTTTCCCAATATAAATTTAATTCTAAAATTGATTTAGCTCTTCTAAACGGAAATCCTTACATATTTTTTAAAGGTTTTTCAATTGCCTAAGAAATTACGAATTAATAAACAGAAAACAACTCTCAAAATATTACTTGACGTGAAACAAAGAATTGTAAAGAAAATGAACGGCATGCAGCAAATTTGACTGAATCTTTCTCAGCAAGAATGAAATTCAATTTAAATGAGACATCGTAGTATTTCAAACCGCTATTGTTAGAGACAGACAAGGTCACAGCATTGTAGTTAGTTCCAAGGGGGAGTGGAGTGTAGCGGAGGACCGCTGACCGTGGAGTGTAGCGGAGGACCGCTGACCGTCTAAAAATCAGGCTACATTGTAGTCAGGGATAGTCACTGAAGCACTCTGAGCCCACGAATCAGGATCAGCTTTTTAATAACGAGTTTTGCTGTCCAGCTGTTTATAATAGAACAACGCAGCAGCGAACAGACAAAGTTCTCTGTTCTCTGTGGCAGGTTTACACAAGCGATTTATGCAATTTTTGTCGCCAACAGCCCACTGTAATCTTTGTCACGAGTGCTTTAAAGTCTAGTACTGACTGGGATGGTGCAATTTAGGCGCCATATTTGCTACGATATATATTGCAAACTATTCGAGAGAATTCTCCGCCAAATAGTCCCCTTCACAGTTCCCTGCGCCATAATAATAATACACTTTATTTATTATTATTATGGCGCAGCGAACTGTGAAGGGGACTATTTGGCGGAGAATTGAGAATAGCCGTGCCTTTGCATCGAAGCGAGACCAACGGTGACCTTGCAATGATAGAGACCTTTTTTAACACCTTGGACAATTCACATGTCTCTATCATTGCAAGGTCACCGTTGATCTCGCTTCGATGCAAAGGCACGGCTAACTTTCAAGATGGCGCAGGGAACTGTGAAGGGGACTATCGCAGCAAGTTTAGAAATATTTCGACTGAAATCAGGGCTAGTTTAAATGTACGAATCCGAGTTTAATGCATCGCGAGTAAGTCAAAGTTCAGCCTACAAATTGTGACAAAAATTGCATTAAAAATCACTGGTTCTACACTTATAAACCGTGTTTTCGGGATATGTTCGACTAGAAAAGTGGCCTTCTACAGAGTGAGTTTATTGTAGTGTCTTTGCGCCCAAAATCGATACAACCAGGCTTAGAAATGTTAGACTTATTGTTAAAAATATATTTATTAATGTTTAATGAAATCAAGAAGCACAAATAAGAGAAAATGAATCCGAGGCATTTCACCCAATAGCGAATATTATCTTTTGCTTGTTGGTTTGTTTGTTAGTTGGTTTATTTGTCAGTGAAATTTGTATTTTTTAGCATCGTTTCTTAGTTGACATAAATAGAAGCGGATATTCTATTATGATAAATGATCGACTTTAGTGTATAGTGACCTGTTATTTGTTTTCAGATCAGCGGTCTTTGTTTGGACAGACCCAAACTGGTACCATCCCGAAAACAACTCAAAAATGGTCGAAAGATTTTTAAATATCTAAGTACACTTCTTCAGTTGGGCAGAACTTGAATTCTAAACTCCCACTACAGAAATGAAAATCTCATCGCTGGACTTGTGTTGCTGTACATATGTCGAAACAATCCATATCAAATGAAAGGTGCGTTTTGACCTGATTTTATTGTTTTAAGTTTGGTAAAATGAGTTCATTGAGCGTGAAATTGTTTCTATTTTGTGATGTCTTTTGTGTAGTATTATCGATATCGCCCAAGAACGAAGCTCTCAAGAACCAATTGATAATGATGGATATGAGCTTAACGAAAGGTAATGCTTGTGGTGAATTTAAAATACTAAGGGTCATTACGGGGTCTTGCGCAAATTCTATGATCTATGAGCCGCGGTCTGCAGACTCAAATGAACCTGTTCCGTTCAACGCAAGGATTAGGAATTACATAAAGTATCGTTTAAAAGTAACGTTGTTCAGTGTATAACCTATTCCTTGACTGTAAAATTATCGCTGAGACTGATTCGTTTATTATTATTATTATTACTATTTATTATGGTCTGCGTATAGACCGAATGCAATAATGGCGTCCAATTTCAATTGCCATTGTTCTGGACTGACTAGCCTCTCATACAGGTGAAAATGCTTTCGTGTTTCCACATGAACACGAGGTTAGTCAGTCCAGAACAATGGCAATTGAAATTGGACGCCATTATTGTATTCGGTCTATTATTCAATTTAAAACATTTAATTTACCTCGTGGATTGATGTTTGTAACATCGATGCTATGAATCTAGTTGACTCTTGTGTTACTGATTTAAATTTCGTGTTTTAAAATGTTATTTAATTGACTGAAATCATAATTAACATTTATATAACGCGCGCCGCTCTGATTGGCTGAAATCTGTGGGTGTGTGAGCGACGGAGAAACACCACAGGAATCCCAACCATTGCTTCTGAGGATACTTACTACCTACTTTCAATACTGCATTAGTGCGGGCGCGTCTAACGGGACGCGCACTGGGAGACCAACATAATACGTTTTGCGCGCGCGCTCTCTACCACAGGAAACCCATCAAAAAAGACGCGCGGATCCCATATGCATGGATTTGAACATCGTTCTTTATATTTTAAGCCGTAGAATTTACACTGTTTTTATGCTTCAAGTCAAGTGGCTTTTTATCACTTTCTAGACATTCTTACGATCAGTACAGTGCAACGAGAAACTATGTCACCACCTTTAATATATTTGCAGACTTTCGTTGTCTAGATTATTCAATCAGTTGTCAAGATAGATTCGACTGTTGAACATGGCAATTGTGGAGAATGAAACCGTGTAAAAAGCACTAAATTGACTGACGTTTTGGACGTTAGTCCTTCGTTGGAGTACAAGTTTACTAGTTTAATCGCTAGTCCCTATCATGTTTAATATGATTGTCGTCTATATCAAGAAATAATTCAGTATACAAATTGCTTATAAAAAAGAACTCGTACCGGAGTATCCAATTGTTTGCGATCAATCCCTGGAGATTTTGAAGTATAACGACGCAGCGGTCATGTTGGTGGTACAAACAAGAGAAGTTTTAAAATGAGGAATGCTTTGTTATCGGGAACCAACATGGCCGCCATGATCATGACGTCATGTGCAAGCCAGCATAGAAGGTTCCTACGGCGGTCATCTTGTACGTCAAAACCGAGGATTGTTTTTCAGCGAAGATAATAATAATAATAATAATAATAATAATAATAATAATAATAATAATAATAATAATAATAATAATAATAATAATAATAATAATAATAATAATAATAATAATAATAATAATAATAATAATAATAATAATAATAATAATAATAATAATAATAATAATAATAATAATAATAATAATAATAATGGCGACTCTTATATAGTGCATTTCACATTGTCTCGATGCGCTTTACAACCGATGGAGGACTTTTTCGGGCTGCATATGAAGGCGCCTACGGCAGCCGAGCAGTTTACAATCATGAGGAGTTAGTACTGTTAGTGTTTAAACGGAGGAAGTTGTCCTTCAGTAGCATGGTAATACTGTTAGTGTGTTATGCCTCCAATTTGAAAACTTTATTTAAACAGGGTGGCCCATTGTTTCTGCCACCTAGATGGCTGCCGTATGAACTCTCTATCTATTGATGGACGGCCATGTTGGTGAAAAGGAACAATACATACTTCGTTAATACTGTGTTTTAGAATGCAATTTAGAAAATCTTGAAAACTAAATAACTAATTAGTACTAAATAGCACTAATGAAACAAAAGAAAACAATAGAAATAGCACTATTTAGTATTATTTAAAGTTAGTACTATTTCACCAACATGGCCGCTACACTATTTGTGATGTCATTCCCTTTGTAATGTTACAAATACTATGTTGCTTACAGTGCAACCTCGATCGATTCTAGAAGATTCTATGATGACGATGAATCACAAATATCGACTACATTTGATAGTACACTTGACCTGTCCATGGACGGCGCGTTATTCAGCGAAAACAAAGTCGACGAGCTGGTCGAGTCGTTCTGGACAAAATTCGATAAAAAGATTGAAAACGCTGTCTTGCTTCAGCAAGAAGCACAGAAGAACCACGAACAAGCAATCCAGGATGAGATACAAGGTAAATGAACTTATGCAGGTACATTAAATAACACTGCAATAGCCAAGGCTTTCGCTCTCCTTGACTATAATCTTCAAGGGCACTAACTACGCTTAAGCTTTGTCCACTTATGCCTTGATTTCACTTGCGACGCAAGCCGGCATTATAACTTGTGTCATGTGAAAACGGGCACGACGCAAGCAGAAACGTAGGCACAAGAAATGGAACTTATTATTATATGGAACTTATTATTACGCTTGCGCTTGCGCTTGGGCTTGCGCTTGGGCTTGCGCTTGGGCTTGCCACAGGACGAAATAAGTCATTTAATTGTATGTAAAGGTGACTTAAATGCTTATTAAAGAATTGTTTACTTAATCTTTAAGTGTAATCTTAAATAATTAAACATTCATTTACTGTAACTTTAAGTGGGACCCTTAAAGATCTTAATGAACCATTTATTGATCTTTAAGTTTGAACCATTAAAGATCAATTAATGGCAGATTTAAGAACTTTAAGTGGTATTACTTATAGTGTTCTTAAAAGTACCTTTAACAGACTATAAGTTAAACTTAAAATCAGGTAAAGTGCAATTTAATAATCTTTCATAATATTTAATTGGAAGCAATATTGCGCTTGGAATTAATGATTATTTCACAATAATTCTTCCACTTTTTTGGTGTTTATACTGATCACCACTTATTAGTGACTACACTCAATGTTATCCCAGTTTGTTACCCTTAAAAGGAAATAGGACACCAATCGTGTGATATATATAATATATTTATTTGATATCGTAAAATAGATAAAATAATGTATTTCCTCTTACAATAATTATTTATCTTTAATCCACAAAATTAGTCACATCAATATAGTTTTATTTATTTATAATAGACCTATAATACTGAGGGGAGGGCGAGGGCACCAGAATACCTATTTTTGTTGTTAGCATGTGAACATGCTCTGAAACAAGTGGTTAGTATCTTGCCAAGTTATCTAACGTTTAAATAGCGGACTGTAAACTCCAAGTACTTATTCCAGTAAAGATCGGTAGTAACTGGTATTTTATGTACTGATGCGACGAACCTGTTATGTCAGTAATATCTCAACCTCAATTATTAGTTATACATTGTAGATATTGTAATGCGCACTTGATCATTTTATGAAAACTGTGCAATATAAATTAATAAATTATTATGTGATATTTACTGCATGAGCGACCGTGTTGTATCGGTAGATATAGATGGCGCGGATCTATATCTCCGATACAACACGGACGCGAATGCTGTAAATGGCTTCTAAACCTCCATCCCAATTTACCTTGATTTAAACAGCATTACACGAAATCTAAGCAAATAACACAAGAAAATTACAGAACTTTCTTGTAAAGGTACTTTTGAAGTCACTGTCATGCGCAGGATACACCTAAAGTCATCCCACATTGGAAAGAGCTTTTGTATTTGTAAATAAGAAGCCGTAATGATATTCATAACTTGCTGTCGGTGCTATGCAAAGGTCAATGATACGAGTAAATGAGACCTTTGCAAGACCTGTGTCTGTTCTATATCACTGATATAGAACTGATGAATAAAACATTAGTGTTGTATCAGTGATCCAGCATTAATGTTTCATTCATTAGGTCTGTATCACTGATACAGCACTGATGTTTTATTCATCAGTGTCTGTATCGGGGTATACACAATTACAGATCCATGCATGTGACCGATTCAACCAACCTGATCAATTGTTTAGAATTATTTTTCTAAACCTCATTAATAATTCATGAGCAATTGATCCAACCAGGTTGGTTGAATCGGTCACTTGCATGGATCTGTATACCCCGATACAGACACTGATGAATAAAACATCAGTGCTGTATCAGTGATACAGACCTAATGAATAAAACATTAATGCTGTATCACTGACACAACACTAATGTTTTATTCATCAGTTCTATATCAGTGATATAGAACGGACACAGGTCTTGCAAAGGTCTCATTTACTCGTATCATTGACCTTTGCATAGCACCGACAGCAAGTTATGAATATCATTACGGCTTCCTATTTACAAATACAAAAGCTCTTTCCAATGTGGGATGACTTTAGGTGTATCCTGCGCATGACAGTGACTTCAAAAGTACCTTTACAAGAAAGTTCTGTAATTTTCTTGTGTTATTTGCTTAGATTTCGTGTAATGCTGTTTAAATCAAGGTAAATTGGGATGGAGGTTTAGAAGCCATTTACAGCATTCGCGTCCGTGAATGTATCGGAGATATAGATCCGCGCCATCTATATCTACCGATACAACACGGTCGCTCATGCAGTAAATATCACATAATAATTTATTAATTTATATTGCACAGTTTTCATAAAATGATCAAGTGCGCATTACGAATAGCTATAACTACAGCATTCGCGCCCCTGTTGTATCGGAGATATAGATCCTCGCCTACGGCTCGGATCTATATCTACCGATACAACACAGCCGCTCATGCAGTAAATATCACTTATAACCGATATATGTCACTCATAACCGATGATATAGTTATGAATGACCGGTGGCTTACTGACATAATGCAGGACAGCACACAGTGGCCACACCAGTACCTACATGTATACAGATACAGATCGTTGGAGTTTCGCAAAGAAGTGAGGGGAACATTCCCAACACGATTTTGATGTGCGGATCCCCAAAAGGAATATGACTCATCGCAATCACAAGAACGATCGAACAAAAGCCTGGGTTTCCATTTGATCCCCACGATTGTGAAAAACTTGTTGGATGATCGCAACTACATGTGTCATATTTGTGGGCGATCGTGTCCGTTATACATAATGCTATTTTATGGTTAAATGGTATCATATCTTGATACTAAGGTGACATCTGCTTTGATCTTAGTACCCTCATCCCTCGAGTCAAGAACAAATTAAATTATATATGATCTCTTATTAATTTCCTTTATATATAATGCAAATGATCTCTCTGTATGCTGTATATGATTTGCTATCTCTGAAAACTATATTGATAAAACAATCAATACAAGAAGTACCATCATTATCTGAAAGGGATGGAATAAAAACGTGGTCCCAAATGAGAATATATAAAGTTATGTATCTCACTAGGTCTTATAATGCAAAAAGACCAATATTGATATTCATACAGTTTCAAGTTCAATTTGGAATTAATTTAGAGGAGTATTATTTTCAAAGAGTATCAAAATTGCATGAGCCTGAACGGCAAATAGAATTTGTGCTCTTTTACACGAAAACGCATCATTCCAAATTGAACCAGAAATGGTATTATCAAAATAATAATATTCATGAAAAAAATTACACACATTATAAATTACTTGCAGTCGAGTGCAGGTAAGTTGTACTGTAGTGTAAATTACCTTTTAACTGAGCTGCCCTTAGACAATACACATTGAGACTTTTTCATGAATATCATTATGTAATAGTACATGTAAGTGACAGACTAACATTAAATATTACATGCCCATACTGGGCAGTCCTCTGAGCATGGGCGCTGAGATTGAGCTGGCCCCCTGTACTCTCTTGTAGGCCCTTTTCCTTGACCTGGCGCTTTGCCTCTCTTTGTACGCATCATCAAGTTTTTCTTTCCTCTTTGTTAGCCTGGAACTCTCCCAACGCAGAGGTTTCACAATGTAGTGGACCACTGCACTATCTTCGTTCTCTGTCTCACACTGAGGTTCTTCAGTAGACATGTAGTCTTCTAATCTCAACTGTCCTCCTTGATAATTTCTGCAAAGAAAAATTTGAATAGAATCGTAGGTGCAAAGTACAATAACAGTCATTTCAAAAGTGATTAATTATTAATCACTTTTGAAATGACTGTTAGACACACTCCTGCTGTAGGAAATAATCACAACTACAGTATTTAATACAAGTATTTAGGCAAACTGTGGTCATGTTGATAAAAGTATAGCAATCTAAATGCTTAGAAAGTTTGAAAACAAATTTTTGACTCATGTCAGTGAGCTTTTTCACTCACTTTTCTAACTTCTCAGAAATGGTAATGGTAATTGTAGTATACATGTAGTATTTTTCTTTGGATTCACTGTAAAAGCATTGAGATTCTTGTGAATATTCAATTAGATGTTGGCTTACACATTGTCGACTGTAAGCAAGTGGATCACTAGCACAGTCTACAGCCATAAACTGGAACAGTTTTGCTGCTAAACAGTGGTAAAACTCAACTAATTAATTTAAAACAATGTACTGTAACAGATATAAGTGTGAATATTCAATTGGATGTTGGTTTACACACTGTCGACTGTAAGCAAGTGGATCACTAGCACAGTCTACAGCCATAAACTGGAACAGTTTTGCTGCTAAACAGTGGTAAAACTCAACTAATTAATTTAAAACAATGTACTGTAACAGATATAAGTGTGAATATTCAATTGCATGTTGGTTTACACACTGTCGACTGTAAGCAAGTGGATCACTAGCACAGTCTACAGCCATAAACTGGAACAGTTTTGCTGCTAAACAGTGGTAAAACTCAACTAATTAATTTAAAACAATGTACTGTAACAGATATAAGTGTGGATATTCAATTAGATGTTGGTTTACACACTGCCGACTGTAAGCAAGTGGATCACTAGCACAGTCTACAGCCATAAACTGGAACAGTTTTGCTGCTAAACAGTGGTAAAACTCAACTAATTAATTTAAAACAATGTACTGTAACAGATATAAGTGTGAATATTCAATTAGATGTTGGTTTACACACTGTCGACTGTAAGCAAGTGGATCACTAGCACAGTCTACAACCACAAACTGGAACAGTTTTGCTGCTAAACAGTGGTAAAACTCAACTAATTAATTTAAAACAATGTACTGTAACAGATATAAGTGTGAATATTCAATTAGATGTTGGTTTACACACTGTCGACTGTAAGCAAGTGGATCACTAGCACAGTCTAAGCCATAAACTGGAACAGTTTTGCTGCTAAACAGTGGTAAAACTTTATATATAAGTGAGTCTACAACCACAAACTGGAACAGTTTTGCTGCTAAACAGTGGTAAAAACTCAACTAATTAATTTAAAACAATGTACTGTAACAGATATAAGTGTGAATATTCAATTAGATGTTGGTTTACACACTGTCGACTGTAAGCAAGTGGATCACTAGCACAGTCTACAACCACAAACTGGAACAGTTTTGCTGCTAAACAGTGGTAAAACTCAACTAATTAATTTAAAACAATGTACTGTAACAGATATAAGTGTGAATATTCAATTAGATGTTGGTTTACACACTGTCGACTGTAAGCAAGTGGATCACTAGCACAGTCTACAGCCATAAACTGGAACAGTTTTGCTGCTAAACAGTGGTAAAACTCAACTAATTAATTTAAAACAATGTACTGTAACAGATATAAGTGTGAATATTCAATTAGATGTTGGTTTACACACTGTCGACTGTAAGCAAGTGGATCACTAGCACAGTCTACAGCCATAAACTGGAACAGTTTTGCTGCTAAACAGTGGTAAAACTCAACTAATTAATTTAAAACAATGTACTGTAACAGATATAAGTGTGAATATTCAATTAGATGTTGGTTTACACACTGTCGACTGTAAGCAAGTGGATCACTAGCACAGTCTAAGCCATAAACTGGAACAGTTTTGCTGCTAAACAGTGGTAAAACTTTATATATAAGTGAGTCTACAACCATAAACTGGAACAGTTTTGCTGCTAATAACTTATATATAAACAGTGGTAGAACTCAGTTAAACATTAATAAACATCTTCTGTGTTTTATTTACGCATTTTAAAATGTGCTGGCATGTGTGTTCTACACTGATTCATCAAGATGATTCATCACTGATTCATCAAGATAAAATCCTGGAAAGTCATCCTTTTCTGACATGGTCTTATATATTTTCCTCGAGGTGCGCTATAAATAAGAAATAAATATTGATTTAAAATTATTGATAACAGTATGAGAGTTGGTACCAGCGACTGATCGATCGTACGAAGATATAAAGTTTACTTTCCGCCATTTTCTCTTTGAAATAAAACTGCATGTAAGTTACATGTACTGTTGAAATGGTATTGAAATGTACACGTTGAAATGTACACGATCTATGATTTCCCCCCAGTTTATATGCAACCTATAGGCATAACGTGTCAATATCATTTGTTCTGGATGCATTGAAGATAATAAGACAAGAGCTAAATCCATGTTGCTGCTCTTTGCCAATTTTGGCGCCATTTTCATCAATGAATGAATCATCAACAATGACGAGTTTACTGGTCTAAATCAATAGTTTGCCCTCCGGGTAACACTACATGAGACTGAAATATTGAACACATATGTAAGTACTTACACGGCAGATCGGTGGAATGTATAGTTTTGCCTTCTTTTGCGTTGTTTTAACGCTCTTCCCTAGTCTTGTGCCTGTGGTCTCTGCAGCTTCTTCAAAACATCAAAACATCTCTGAGAACGCCGGTGCTTTCCTCGTGGCGTGCTTGTATCTCATCCCTAAACGTTGCATTTTCTGCTAACATTTGTTTACTCGATTCGATTGACTGCTCAAGGAGAACAACGTGATCATCGCTGAAGTTTACCAAACCAAGAAGCTTCGTGTCGAACGTACCACAACGACTGTCAAATTTTGGCGCCAAAACACAATTATTCCAAGCTTAGGGGGTGGGGGGGGTGGGGTATTGTACAACAACACAGGTAGCCCAAGCTGTGCATCAGTACATTATTATTATTTTAGAGGATATACACGGCGGCGCGAAGATATTAGAGAGATTTAGCAAACACGACGCAACGTGAAAGAGGACGGCGCGCGCGCTGACGAATAACTGTGAAACGACCGTTGGCGTCCTCAACGTCATGAAGAGGACGTGAAAACAAGTGAAATGGCGTCGTGAACTTGACGTCGCGACGTTGTCACGGTAGTCACGCAATACCAAAGGTGATATATTCGTCATCTAACGTCGTGTTCTCACGTCGCGTCGTGTTTGCTAAATCTCTCTATTAATTTTATTTTCGAGTGGCAAAAATACGAACGAGCGCAGCGAGTGAGTGAAATATTGTTTTTAACACGAGAAAATAAAATTCATATCTTCAAGCCACCGTGTAATGTTCTTTTTATTATATAGACCAAAAAGGTATCACATCCTTTTTAAAGTTGCAACTTAAATATAATTATTTAAAATCCAACTGAAAGACAGTAGTATTTGTAATCTAATTTTAAATGTAACTTAAATACTTCTTAAATACTTCTTAAACCTAGTCACAACCTTTACAAGCTTTAAGAGAATTTAAGAAGTAACTTAAATGTAATCAGAAACTTTAAGTTAACTTTAATTATTCCTTAAATAAAATTAAACACTTTATTTGGCCCTGTGAAATTGGGCTTGCGCTTGAGCTTGAGCTTGTGCTTGTGCTTGTGCTTGTGCTTGTGCTTGTGCTTGTGCTTGTGCTTGTGCTTGTGCTTGTGCTTGTGCTTGTGCTTGTGCTTGTGCTTGTGCTTGTGCTGTGCTTGTGCTTGTGCTTGTGCTTGTGCTTGTGCTTGTGCTTGTGCTTGTGCTTGTGCTTGTGCTTGTGCTTGTGCTTGTGCTTGTGCTTGTGCTTGTGCTTGTGCTTGTGCTTGTGCTTGTGCTTGTGCTTGTGCTTGTGCTTGTGCTTGTGCTTGTGCTTGTGCTTGTGCTTGTGCTTGTGCTTGTGCTTGAGCTTGAGCTTGAGCTTGTGCTTTCTTGTGCTTGCGCTTGCACTTGCGCTTGCGCTTGTGCTTCTAGCGAAAACCTCACTCTGCTTTGAGGTATTGACGCATTCTAGGAAAAGCGAGAATTCGACTTTATATGCCATTCAACTTTTACTAGAAAAAGAGAAGAAAAGAAAACTGGCCATCGAGAAGTATAGCGAGTATTATAACTTCTCCTATTCATTTATATTTATCATCGAGGTAAGCTATGCAAGTTTTGTGACTAGGGGTGCTAGATATGACATGACAAAATGGCACTGAGGGGTGGTGGTGTATGAATGGGTGTTGAGAATGGGTGAGCGATAACCCCTCCCTCAGTAACAACAAACTAGTGAGTTGAGTACGTGTTGGGTGTAGAGACAAGAGCCACTCTGTTACACAGATTGGACTACCCTGATTATAAATAAATAAATATCAAATATAATATTATTATCATCAATACTAGGAAAGGAGACCGAGTAGCACTAGTGAAACAGATTGAGGGAATGTTAAAGTGCTATAAAGATTCCCCGAGGGTCGTGGGTTCGAATTCCATCAGGGTCAGATCTTTTCCTCCTTTCATTATGATCTATTACTATAGTGAATTAAGACACGAATGGTTTCATCGTTCGGTAGAATTGTGAACTAACATAATTTGTGTATTAGTTTTTACTAAGGGTATGGATATTATTCAAAGCAAAAGTTTGCCACAAGACAAAGGTAAAGTAATATTAATTAAATAAATAATACAAATCCTACGTACAAGCCCCATTCACACCGACACTTACAGTGCGCACACACGGTGCAACATATGCATTGTGGCAATGGCAATTTTGTTGCAGCGTGTGTCCACACATGAAAATGATTGCTCGCAATTGACTAGCGCGCGCTAATACGACGTAATTTGTTGCTCGCAATGTTGCAGAAGTAGGACTCGATTCTACTTCTGCAACATTGCGCGCAACATGTTGCAGAGGTGGACACACGCTGCAACAATACATGTTGCAGGGAATGTTGCACGAAATGTTGCACCGTGTGTGCGCACCTTTAAAGTGCGCACACACGGTGCAATATATGCATTGTGTGCAATATCGCTGGCAATCTTGCTGCAGCGTGTGTCCACCTCTGCAACGTCAAAACTGTATGTAAACTGTCCTATATCTTACGCAGAATAAATTCCAGGTAGTCGTTTGACTCAATTAGATGCTCTTACGTTATGGAATCGTGATAAACACGTGCACAGTTTAACTCAACTTATTTAGGTGTAAATGGGGCATTAGAAACGCATTGCCGTGGCTAACTTTCAACATCTCCCCTTTTTTTGCAGAGTTTCAAGGATTTTATACTTAGATTTCCGTGGAGAGAAAAATTAGCTTTTTATTTATTTCATCGTCACGCTCATTTCCTGGTGCTTTTGCTGGTTATAATCGACTTAACGCTAGTTACGCTGATAATCTTAGATGACTTTGATTACATCGATGGTAAGTCAGTATATAGCTAATTGCATAATCGTTGTCGGGTTGAAAATCATGAAAGCTATGACCAAAAGGAATTCTGGGAAATTAAAACTCTCAAATAACACCGTCAAATGATCGAGCTTTTTATCCAGACTTGTAGGATCTTAGTTAAATAGCTCATATACCTTCAAAACTACGAGAACATTGAATTTATCTGTATGTAATGTGGCTCATGAACTGATTTCCCATCCATCCTTGCGGTCTCAGCTTCTATGATTTATGATTTTCAACCCGACAACGATTATGCAATTAGCTATATATATCTTAAAAACTATAGCCATCTACTAGTTTATAGAGAGTCGTTTTTGTATGAGTGGGAAGTAGTTACGGTACGGTTCGTGCCGTGCAGTGACGGTATTGCGCCATCATCGTGCCGTATCCAAGCATTCTGATTGGTTGAGAAATGATTTCGCGCGCTGTGATTGGTTGAATTGAATATGAATGTGTTCGATTCCTTACCGTGACCGTAATTCCGTACTGTACGTTTCCCACAAAAACGACTCTATGCCATTTGCTGACGTGCTGAGGGCCAGGGAGTTGGGGTGTAACACTAGAAAGAGGACAGTCAAGCAGAAGTTGATTAAATATTAATATATCGACGGGGTCGGCCACAAGTTACTATCATTTGGTGCGTCCATTGAAAGAAATTAAACGCGCATCAAATTGCATAGCTATATGGTATATTGTGATCGGCTGCGACTTTTTTAACACTTTCTGATTGGTTCATTACCGGCTTACGGGGACTGGTCACGAGTTTACCGGTCACCCTGTGTTAGATCTTCCAGTCGTTTTGGCCGTGTTCAATACAAAATGGCCGACAAAGTATACATTCATTTTTTAGATTGATTTTTCGATAAAAATCGTACTTTTAAGCGAAAAATATTTACAGGGTTTCCAAATATGGTAAGTACAGATGCCCAAATATGGAAGTAGGAAAGCTGACCGAGCAAACAGCACATTTTAATGGTGGATTTCTTGATATGAGGTAATAATAATAGCATTTCATATAAGCTTATCAATGCGTGATTTCCTCAATTCTTTCAGGAAAAGGCAATGAGATGTTGTTCAAAGTTTTCCAAAGAGTTTGTCTTGCAATCTTGTTCTGCTTCCTGTTGGAGGTGAGAAAAATAGAACTTATTCTAGAATAGAATGGTTTTAAAGCTGTTTTAAAAAAATGGCCGGCCACCAACCAAATAAGAAATTTCGTTACCAAATATGGAATTGTGTTACCAGATATGGAGTTTCGCTACCAAATATGGATTCTTGATTCCCTGTTCTGATGCCCCTGAAATGGGTATTAATGTAAGTTTATTGTCAGGTTTTTCTGAAGCTTTTAAGTGTTGGTCAAGACATGCTTAAAGACCGTTTAGAGGTAAGGCAAACCGGTAACTGTAGAAAAAAACGCGTGCTCTTCATACCTTGAAAATTCATTGAAAATTCATTGAAAATTCATTGAAAATTCATTGAAAATTCATTGAAAATTCGTTGAAAATTCATTGAAAATTCATTGAAAATTCATTGAAAATTCATTGAAAATTCATTGAAAATTCGTTGAAAATTCCGATTGGAAATTCGTTGAAAATTCGTTGGAAATTCGTTGAAAATTCATTGGAAATTCATTGAAAATTCGTTGGAAATTCGTTGGAAATTCGTTGGAAGTTTCTAATAAAATCTCCAAGATTGTGAACATTTACAAAGGATTTCCAAGCAGGGGCGTAGCGTGCATATACACACATACGCACGTGCGTACAATTTAAAATCCTTAAAATATAAATATTATAAGAAGCATAAAAATATTAAAAAAAAAAGAAATCTAAGACCAAATCTTAAAAGCTGACTCAGTGTAAACTTCCTGGAAACTACTCTCAGAAGGCAGGAAATGCTATTTCAGAGACCCTATATTTCAAAAAATTTCGGGGAGCATGCCCCCCACCCCCTATCAGCTCTCGCGTTCGCCGCTCGTCAAAGTTATCTGCAGCGACGTAGTCGTCTCTCGACCAGTGAAAATCCCGGAGAAAACATGTAGCAGCCCCAGTGAACAGTCTCTCAAACAAAATAAATACCAAAAAAACCGGCTTCGCCTATCGGGTTGTTATATCGCTAATAGACCTCGGTAACAGTTATAAGCTTTATATAAATCCTTTACATAAATCCCAAAAAAACTGAGTGATAGATGCATTTTACTATGTATTTATGGAGCGAGAAAGTCCGCTGGAAAACGAAGAAAATGGTATTTCCAAGACTCTAGATTTATAAATTTCCAGGGGGGCATGCTCCCTCACCCCCCTAGAAACTCACGCCTTCGGCGCTCGTTGCTCTGTGCGTACATTGGAAAAAAAGCACGCTATGCCCCTGCCAAGAAAACTTCGCGCTTTTTGTTTCAGTGAAAAATATAAGATATCATGTAATTCTAAATGATGTCAAAAGTCTGTACCATGTTTTTATTTTTTAGGCGTTTGACAGCGTCCTGATTGTGTTCTACTTTTGCGCAGAATTGATTGCAACAAAAGCGTTCAGGTTAGCCACCATTTTATACGTTTATTAGCGTTCAAGTACCCCTGGCTCATCTCTCGGACCCCCCAGTTCATCGTCCTAACCTATTACCACTATGATTGCTATAGAAATATTGATGACGACTTTTCTAAATACATGCACGTGGTCGTGGGACTAAGACTCTGGAGGATTGCGGTACTCATTAATGGTAAGTTTGTCAACGAATGAAAACAAATTAAACAATAAACGTTGTAAATTACTTCAACCGCAAACCAATGTGACCGCAGGCGCGAACGGGAGTTTTCACGCCTACCGTTTTATTCTATTTGCGTTTGATGACCAGTGTTGATGATAATAGTAATGATGATGATGACAGTTATCATTCTTAATGCCATTTATTCTTAGAAACGTGCTTGCTGCAGGAAAACGCGCCGCAAACCAGGACTCAGGATTGAAGCGAAATGACCATGTGATCTACTAGCCTACGTCACAATTCCGGATGTGACTTTGCCGGATGTGACGTAGGATCAGCTTAATATCCACGCCTTTTTGTAATTAGAACAATGTTTTATAATTTATATTCACGTCATTTATGTCAGATTCATCAAAACACACATTTCGCTCATTTTTCTCCCGGAAATAGTAGATATTTCGCAACATTTCTTATGAGTTTCAGCTCATGTTTATCCGACTGACTTTTTAATTTTTATTACGTTTTTAATCGTCCACTGATAGACCCCTTATGCCGCCTTGGACCCAGGTTCGCTGCTTCCATATTTGGCGAAAGAGAGCCGGGAAGACTGGGTTCTAGGTTGACCCGATGAATATGCATTAAGACACGATGTATGTTGTTTATCTCAGTGAGAGTATAGTATCGATCATATCAATGGTCGTAAATAAGTATTTGTAATCAACGATTACTGTTTGTAAAGCTGTTTCAGAAATGCTAAAAAAAATGTCGACGTGGGAGGAGGTGGGGCAAGTTTGGATTTGAGTAACTATTCAGTTACCAGGACAACAGTGGCGATCGTTTATTAGAGGTTCGATCGTTGCGTGACAACAAAGGAAAACAGTTGCTATGGAGACCAGTATTGCGTAGGCTGGTTATTTTTTTTAGAAATTAAGATGGCTTTTTGGAAACAGCTCAAAAATAGAGATTTTGATACAAAAATTAAGCAAAATTATTGGCTTTGTGTATCAATAAAATATCTCAAGCAATAAGGGTGCTGTACATCTTTTCTCTTTGTCTTTCTCTTTTTCTTCCTTTCGCTCCTTCTCTTTCTCTTTTTCTTTCTCTTCTTTCTCTCTCTCTTTTTCTTTCTCTTTCTTATTCTCTTTCTTTTTCTTTTCCTCTTTCTTTCTCTTTCTCATTTTCCTTTTTCTTTCTCTTTTTCTTTTTCTCTTTTTTTTTTTTTTTTTTTTTTTTTTCTTTTTCTTTTTCTTTTTTTTTTTCTTTTTCTTTTTCTTTTTCTTTTCTTTTTCTTTTTCTTTTTCTTTTTCTTTCTCTTTTTCTTTCTCTTTTTCTTTCTCTTTTTCTTTCTCTTTTTCTTTCTCTTTTTCTTTCTCTTTTTCTTTCTCTTTTTCTTTCTCTTTTTCTTTCTCTTTTTCTTTCTCTTTTTCTTTCTCTTTTTCTTTCTCTTTTTCTTTCTCTTTTTCTTTCTCTTTTTCTTTCTCTTTTTCTTTCTCTTTTTCTTTCAAATAAAGTTCATTCATTCATTCATTTCTCCTTTTCTTTCTCTTTTTCAGTCTTTCTCTTTCTCTTTGTGTGTATGGGTTTAGTATATGTGATGTGTGTATCTTCAACATGCGTGTTTAGTTTTCCTTGGGCATCTTTTAATTGCCTCAAAAATGGTTCAAACTAGTTCGTACGCGCGTACGCGTACGCGCGAACTCTTCAGTTATCGAGTATCTCTGGAAAGATTTACATGCATTTCTCGCCGCAACGACAACCATCTTTATCCACAATCTGTTTCACCCGCCGGTGCTTAAAACTACTTTTACCCACGTTTTTTGCAATAATATTTTCAGTTAATAATAATTTAGATAAAAATTCAAATGCCAACTTTCATAAAGTGACTTCATTTTCCTTTCGATGTTTGGGTTTATTATTATTATACATCTATACAAATCGAGTCCTCGATCAGTTCATTCACCAATGAACTCTGTGTTTACTTTACTGTTGCTAGGAAACAGCCGAGAAAATACAGTATTCACCTGCCGATGATGAGGTCGGTTCATCAAAAAATAGAAATATGGAAAACTTTTGGGAAACTGGATCAGTAATGAATATAAATGCGCATTTTGTAAAATTAAATTGTACATGAGCACGTTCAAAACTATGGCTTCCGGCCGCTACAAGAATTAGCTTGTGTTGATAACAGGTTCAGATAAGCACACAATGTATTACGTACGCTAGCTACTTCACAGATAATCGACTAAGGGTTGTGTAAATGCGTAGAAATGACTAGTCACTTCGCTAGCAAAATGGAAATCGCCACGCTCTTGTCCGGTGTAAATTCTGTTTAAGTTGTGTGTAAATGTTCATGTGGTATCCGGGATACCTGTGTAAATTGCCTGCAAGGCATCTTGGGTCTGTATTAAAGCCGCCATCTTGATTTGCTTTTGTAGTCCAGATCACGCGTGCTTATTGTGTCGGAGATAATACTACTGTGTTTTTTTTTCCACAGCTGCCAAGTGTTTAGTGCGCTAATACAAATTCCGTGTGAATTCCATGTGAATTCCGTGTGAATTCCGTGTAAATTCCGTGTAAATTCCTTGTGAATTCCGTGTAAATTCCGTGTAAATTCCGTGTGAATTCCGTGTTAATTCCATGTAAATTCCGTGTAAATTCCGTGTGAAATCCGTGTAAATTCCGTGTAGATTAAATTTACGTTTCATCACACGTTTTGTCTGGTTTTTGACATTTACACAGAATTTACACAGGACAAGAGTGTGCGGGGTTTTTTTTTCAGTGAAAACTGGGCGTTTTTATTCAATCCGATGAAGAGTCCATAGATGTTACGTATATAAAAAATAATGAAGATGAATTACACGCCAAAGCAAAGAGTAACAAGTTGAAAAGAAATGAAGAAAACAAAATAGAAAAAAGAATAAATTTATCACCGTTAATTTGATTTTGTCACGCTTTGGATTCAGTTTTGACAAACAGATTCTAACTACATAACTTTATTGACCAATTCTGACACATATAAAAGGCAAACTAGAGCTAAATGTTCCAGCATATTAAATCCAAGAAAGCTGCGTAAACAGTGCTTTAGCCACATACTGTCTTGCAGGCGAGATGTTTGCATACAGACCAAAAACTCTCTCGAAAGAAAATTTCACACATTAAAAAAACACTGTACAGATTTTGCGTCTATATTTGTGGCTGACGTTAAAAAGGCGCTTTGGGGATTCAGGGTATCGTTTGTGTAAAGAAGAAAACCGTTAGACAACGTGCAAAAAGACACTGCATAGAGAGGTGAACGCTTTGGAGTCTAGTAATTGAAAATCACGCGTCAAGATAACGTTGACGTCGCCATCCAAAGTCATTCCAATTGATCCAACGCCAAAAAGATAAATTACAGTTCACATATCCGTCATATTTGTTTATACACTGAGAAATTGAATCGGACGATTATCTACTCCATCACATACTGTATAGGCAACCTCTTAACAAGTACTTCGTATTTCCTCGCTGGTTGTCTAGATATGAATGGTGTGGGAAACTCAAGCCTCACAAACACTTCGCTTCCACCATGGTTGATTTTCATGCCGGAGAATCACAGAATGGCTTTCATTGTGTCGTACAGTTTAGTGTTCATTTTGTCGGTTGTTGGCAATGCATACATCATTGCTATCGTTCTCCGCAATAAGCAAATGCATTCGACCATCAATTACCTCATCGCGAACATGGCTTCGTCAGACTTGGCGGGCTCTGTCGCTGCTATCTCGCCTATCCTCTCATACTTGAAGAACATGTCGTATGAATGGAAGGTTGCAGGGACTATGGGAAGTATCCTCTGCAAGGCTGGTCCATTTATTCGAGATGTTTCCATTACTGTGTCCATACTGAGCATGATAGCCATTGGATTTGATCGTTTCTTTGCTGTGATTTTCCCGATGAATCTTGTGCCACGATTCCTCACGATTCGCATAGCGCTTCCTGTCATCTGGTTCATAGCGATAGCTACATTTTCCATCCACTTGGTCACCTTCCGACTAGTCCCTCTTCTTGATGCACACCTGTGCTACATGGCATGGCCGGATAATCTCCCAGACAAATCAAGCCTCATCTTTTTCCTCGCGATTCTCATCCTGTATTTCATCCTGCCATTCGTTATTATCACAATCCTCTACTTGGCCATTGCACATACCATCAAGCAACAGAAAATCCCCGGCCAGCAATCGACGGACATCGAGAAGAAACGGCGTAAACAAAACCATGGGATCATAAAGATGGCCTTCACGATCGTGGCATGTTTCTTTGTCTGTTGGTTTCCGTATCACACTCTCTTACTTCTTGAGCTCTTTGTTTGGAAGAGAAAAGAAAACATCCCCGCCGCGCTGTTGCCCTTCTACGGCATCTTCGTAGAAAGCACAATCATTTTGTCGTATGTGAGTTTCTTCATTAATCCGTTCGTCTGTTTCTTCTTTAGCAGCAAATTTCGCAAATATCTAAGAAACTTGTTCCCATTCAATATCTTTGCTGTGAGACGTATTGGTATCATGGACAGCTCCTCCAGAAGGAACGACGCGTCATTTCCACAAAGGCAGCACACGACTATGCTGTCTATGAATATCGTACATTCGCAACAAGACGACGATCAGCTCGAGAGAATCAAATCCAACAAAGCGGAAAATTAGTTCGGAAGTTCCCGCTTAGAAAACCGGAACAACTTTAATGTCAGATCAGTTAAAATGACATTAACATTACCTTTCTAAGCAAGCAAAGTTCGAGGGAGCCATAAAGAAAGGAGATAATGAAGACTTGTCAAAGCATACTTTAATTAAATATAAATAAATGCAGAGAAAGAGTGAAAATAATGCACGGCAAAAAGATATGTAAACGTCAAGAAAGGACGTACAAAAAGTGATAAAAGTGAATGAATTGAAGAACGTAAATAGATTTAATAAGAAAGAAAACAAGTAAATGAGAAACAGAGTAAAAACAAAAAATGTTCAAAACTGTCACTTCATACCCTAACAGTGCATTTTTAAAATTTAATTCTGGTAAGTTGACGTGGGTCAGTTTTAGCCAATTTTTACACTTCAAATAAAATGTTTTTGTTTCACAACATTCAACAAATAGAGAAAAAAAAGAAAAGAAAAAACAAAAAAACAAAGAAACAGAGTAAAAAGATAAGAAAAAAAAATGACTACAAAGAAAGTCCAACGGAGAAAGAAAAAATATGAAACCAAAAAAAAATATTAATAATAATAATATTACTATTTATTATATATCTGTGACGTAATTTTACCAAATTTGGTCATTTTTGAGGGCCGATATGAGACGTTAATGCCCTGTAGAAATCCGTAATGCCCTGTTCACAACTCAAAAAACTCAAAAAACTCAAAAAACAATATCCTGATAAAATTACGTCACATTTATATAATAAATCCCTCATTAGATGTTTTCTCGGGTATTACGGGCTGACATTTTACTCGTTGCTCGCATTTTTCCTCGCCCTACGGGCTCGGAAAAATACATTCGCAACTCGTAAAATATCAGCCCGTAATACCCGAGAAAACATCTAATAAGCTGTATATATTACTCTATATAACTCATACAACCTAGGCGGACCCTTTTTTTATTTCCTAGGATTGGACTTAGAATTTTTTTTCATCCGATTATTAAAAACTTCTTAACCTTTTAAAACTTTATATCAAATCTGAAACTCGAATCATCAAATTAATCACTTTATAGTCTGCCCCATCCCTAACCATAAACCTAACCCTCCGCTTTAACGCACTTGACCACGAGGAATTTGGGGCCGCTATTCGCTTGTTAGGGGCCGCTATTCGCTTGCACGCTTTTACCATATATGGAATACGTATTACAACTCCATCTGGCCTGACTAGTATCCAGGAGGTCACGTGTTCAATTGCGGTCTGTGCTCGGTATTTTTCCGAGTCTTTTTACGTTTGACGAAATCACGAAACAAAATGGTTCAACGACAACAATGCAATTAATCGTCACGTACTTGTATTCAAACAATACGCTGTAACTGATTAGCAACATGGAATGTACTAGAAAGGGTTTTCCCTGACAATACATATGATCGAAGACACTGATTACAAGAGTACTTTAAACAACATGGAATGTACTAGAAAGGGTTTTCCCTGACAATACATATGATCGAAGACACTGATTACAAGACTACTTTAAGCAACATGGAATGTACTAGAAAGGGTTTTCCCTGACAATACATATGATCGAAGACACTGATTACAAGAGTACTTTAAACAACATGGAATGTACTAGAAAGGGTTTTCCCTGACAATACATATGATCGAAGACACTGATTACAAGACTACTTTAAGCAACATGGAATGTACTAGAAAGGGTTTTCCCTGACAATACATATGATCGAAGACACTGATTACAAGAGTACTTTAAGCAACATGGAATGTACTAGAAAGGGTTTTCCCTGACAATACATATGATCGAAGACACTGATTACAAGAGTACTTTAAACAACATGGAATGTACTAGAAAGGGTTTTCCCTGACAATGCATATGATCAAAGACACTGATTACAAGAGTACTTTAAACAACATGGAATGTACTAGAAAGGGTTTTCCCTGACAATACATGGAATGTACTAGAAAGGGTTTTCCCTGACAATACATATGATCGAAGACACTGATTACAAGAGTACTTTAAGCAACATGGAATGTACTAGAAAGGGTTTTCCCTGACAATACATATGATCGAAGACACTGATTACAAGACTACTTTAAGCAACATGGAATGTACTAGAAAGGGTTTTCCCTGACAATACATATGATCGAAGACACTGATTACAAGACTACTTTAAGCAACATGGAATGTACTAGAAAGGGTTTTCCCTGACAATACATATGATCGAAGACACTGATTGTTTTGCTTGGAGGTGAATAGCCAAGGATTCCGAGAATGCACTCGTAGCCAATCAGAACGCGCGAAAAGTAGTATAGTACTATTCATGTTACTTCTAACTGCTCCTACTAAATTGAACTACTATGTTCTTTAACAACCCCAATAATAACTTCACAATGATGCTAACAATCCCGGCACAATTACAGTTTGTGTATAACCACAGTTAGCTCCACTTGTTCCATCAGACCTCAGTAGATGCATCATAAGTTCAACAACCCCAATAATAACTCCACAAAGATGCTAACAATCCCGGCACAATTACAGTTTGTGTATAACCACAGCTTGTTCCACTTGTTCCATCAGACCTCAGTAGATGCATCATAAGTTCAACAACCCCAATAATAACTCCACAAAGATGCTAACAATCCCGGCACAATTACAGTTTGTGTATAACCACAGCTTGTTCCACTTGTTCCATCAGACCTCAGTAGATGCATCATAAGTTCAACAACCCCAATAATAACTCAACAAAGATGCTATCAATCCCGGCACAATTACAGTTTGTGTATAACCACAGCTTGTTCCACTTGTTCCATCAGACCTCAGTAGATGCATCATAAGTTCAACAACCCCAATAATAACTCAACAAAGATGCTATCAATCCCGGCACAATTACAGTTTGTGTATAACCACAGCTTGCTCCACTTGTTCCTTCAGACCTCAGTAGATGCATCATATTCTTTAGCGATCCATTATTTGCAAGTGGCTCAATTCCAACCAGATGGCACAGTAAAGGATAAAGATCAACAGCACGGAGACTACCATTATCATAGAATCCCTCTTTGAATGACGGCCCCCTGGCGTAAAACAGCGCTGCAATCTCTTGTGACGGTTCCCAACCGTGCGACCCAGCGCGCCATTTTATGGTTGCGTTGTATGGCTTCTGGCTGCTCAGCCATCCGGTCTCTACGTCGACATATATTGGCGGAATTCGTCTATTGTGTTTCCAGTGTAACCTGTCAGGGATGTCTTTCTTTTTGTAGAATTTCACATGCGAGTTGTTTAAACGGGTTAAGTTATTGAAGACTTCGTCGACTGATATCCCGGGGATTGGCCATATTCCCGGCGAGAAGTAGGTGTAGCTTTGGGGATCTACAACTACAAACAAGTCGATCCGTCTATCGTAGCTTGTTTCGACCATACTGTGATCGGAAACAAAGATCAAATTTGTCGTCTCGAACAGGCCAGCTTTTTGAAGTTTGTCGATTAGGTATCCAAGCACATACCGATCTTGCGTCTCGATGGATTTGAGGTAGAAGGGGGAATCGGGGCCATAATCGTGGCCTTTGTAGTCGGTCTCCTCAAAGTACAGAAACACCAGGCGTGGCGGGCTGTCCGACTTCATCCAACGTATCGCAGTCTCAATTCGGTTCCAGTAAGGATCTTCATCCCAATCGAACATGCAGTGGTTTCTTCCGATCTTTTTTCTCAGTTCTCTCAGCTTTTCTCCAGAATAAGCAGAACAATTCACTCTGCAAACGTGGTCTGCATAGTACGATGGCCGCTGATTGTAACTTGTGCTTGAAGGCCAAAAATACGCACCAGTTTTGATCCCCCTCTTCTCCATCGTCAACCAGATGGGCTCTGATTCTTGGTAGAATTTCGGGTCGAAATTAGAGCAGTCAGTTTCCAGATAAAACTCTTCGTCGAAGACAGGATCGTGAAAACTATTCCCTACAATTCCGTGGCTTTCTGGGTACAGCCCTGTGACATAAGTCATGTGGGTAGGAAATGTGCTGGTCGGGTTGACGGTGATCATATTTTTCGCTTTCACCCCGGTACGAGCAACGAAGTCAAAATGGGGTGTGTCAGTGAGGTTGTTCCCAAGAAACTGCCATCCAACACCGTCCATTGAGATTACGATTGTTGTTTTGGCCTTCTTTGTATCGGCACGTGATAGCCCGGCCATAATAACAACACCAAAAATCAACGATAGAATTGTAAACGGGATACGTCGACGACCAGCCATAATCCTACTCAATGGTTCAATCGCTCTCTGCAGTGACTACTAGAGTATGTTAGCCATGCCAGGCCTTAGCTCGGATATTCATCGCTTCTCTCCTATTTATCCCCTTGGCTTTTAACCCATAGCCGTCGCATTGGCAAAACTCTCAGTGTTGTGGTGTTGTGTAGTGGTCACCCGTTGGACAAAAGTCGGTGGAATTGGTCATTTTTGTGGATAATTCATTCTTGTCAGCTTTGTCATGAAAAATAAATGACTTGAATTGTTGAGGTAGATCCGTGTATCAAAGGGATTCAATGGAAGCATTTGTGAGGTTTCTATTCTTGTCAAATTTTGGTTACGTTTCATATATCATTGCACAAATTAACGTGCAGTCACCTGTCGATCAACATAATCTGCTCAGTCTTGCGTGCATCGAACAGTTGTAATGTGTCATGGTGAAAACATCTTGTACTCCAAAATGATATTAGTCAAAAGCAAGCCGTTAAGCTTACAAATGCATAAGGATTCTATTCATTGTCAAAGTTTGGGTTCATATATTATTGCACAGAAAAGCTAAACAGTCACCTGTCGATCAACATAATCAGCTCAGTCCTGCGTGCGCGAACAGCACGCAAACACGTACTGTTTCATGTTGCCGAATATTTTGTACTTCAAAATGATTTTACATCAGTATTCAAAAGATTGCCACCATTAGCGTACAAAAGTGACGTTCCGCTTTACCCGTGACCATCTTTCGCGACGATGTCCCACTCCACAGTTCTATAATATAGATACTTTTAATGTGATAGAACTAGTTGAGCATCGTTCCCAATCTCGTCCCCAGAGCCTGCGTTACTTTCGGCCAGCGACGAGAACGTAGGCTCTGGCATAATCCATTTTTGAGACAATTTGATTGGCTATTCCATTTTAGAAACTACGCACGCGCAAGATACCGGAAATGAAATATATCCAATGAAAATTGAGTTGTCAAAACAACCCGAACAACCCGGTGTCCCAACTTCCGTTCAAAACAAAAATTAACATTTTTCAACGGTTTCATGACATGTTATTTTAAACATGTCGCCTCGATCTGCAATATTAAAATATCTAAGCACAGAGAAAAATCCAGTTTATCTAAGCTTATATGTATCTCGAAGTGTCTTGGAAAGTTTTCAAAATGAAACGAAGCTCAAAATTTACACGAAGCTTATTAGAGTGATGGTTATTCAAAGAACAGTATGTCGATCGTAAATCTAATATTCTTTAGGCTAGCAACTGAAAGGCGGTGCCAATCGAGGTGCTTACGAAGGCGAAAGATTCAAAAGAAATACATTTGAAGGAGAGACAACAATAACCAGAGAAGATGAAGATGATAGATTCAAATAATTAACTGATATGTAAAGTAGACACGAGTAAATATAAACCCGTAGGAAGAACTGTTCGCGTATCCTTCTGCTGTAAAACCACTGCTTTTAATAAAGACTTCAGATACTGCGCTTCTTTCACTGTTGTATCTTCTTTACCAAGTGCTTTTAAAGCGTACTCTATTCCCTAATGAAACCTTTCGAAGGATTCCACTGAATCTGAATCGACAATTTGAATCGACAACAACCAACCGCCCAATCTCGTCCCCAGAGCCTGCGATACTTTCGGCCAGCGACGAGAACGTTCTTCGCCGCTGGTCGAAAGTAACGCAGGCTCTGGGGACGAGATTGCCAACCGCCCAGCTAACTTGCGCATGCGCTCTAAAACCGGAAGAACAAGAAATCCTGTTCCCAAAAAATGGATTATGCCAGAGCCTACGTTCTCGTCGCTGGCCGAAAGTAACGCAGGCTCTGGGGACGAGATTGCATCGTTCCGTGATCGAACGGGGCTTCATAGAGCAGATTTCGTATGACTGTGAAAAACCACGGCACACGGCACGGCACGGTCACGGCACGAAATCATTCGAAATCCTAAATCATCACGGTCACGGCAGAATCGTCACGGCACGTCCGTGCCGTAAGTTTTTCACAGTCATACGAAATCTGCTCTATTATTATGCAAATTAGCCACGTGGTTAACCAGAGTGTCAACTTTTTCTATGCCAATCCTAATTTCCGCATGCAGCGCGTACCGGCTTTCTCCGCTGATAAAAGGACCGCATTATTACTGCCGTGCATGCAGACGTGATTTCTGACACTCGCGCCATTGGAAAATTCGCGCTCTTGAATCAGGATGTTTTGCGGCCAATCCGATTTCCGAATCAGAAATCACATTAAAAAAAATAAATTCATTTTAGATTTCTGTTTCAGAAAACGGAAAACTGATTATTTCGATCTTTTTTACTTGATTCAAAACAGGATTCTAAACCAGTTGATTTCTGGTTTTCTGAATGTTGTTTTCTGAAACAGAAATCAGAAATCGCTGTTCCAATTCCTGTTTTCTGAATCAGGAATTGCATTTCTGATTCCTGTTTCAGGAATCGCATTCTCAGCGTCGTGCGACAAAATATCCTGTCTGGGGAGGGAGGAAAGTTCTCAAGGCTCGTTACTTCCGGTCAAGTTATGTTGCCCCTGTATAACCCTCCTGATTATACTTTCAACTTCCGCCCAAAACATTTATTTGGACCTCTCGGCACGGGAATCTTTTCACTTCCGGTCTAAACTTTCGTATCCTTCCCTGACGGGTTGTCTGATGATGTTATTTTGGAATACCATGACTCGGTCAGTCCCGCTTTTATACCACCAGGCTCTTGGTCCTTTCCCCTTCTTTGACTTTCTTCTTGGTTTCTTCTTGGTATTCACAAGAGGCCACAATACTAAGTAGTATTATTGTCTCTTGTATTCAGGTTACTTGTAGCTAGTTGGTATGTCTACGCAAATTCGTCTGAACTTTCAGCGGATCAATTGAGTCTTTAGAGGACCTATTTGCTCTACTTCCCAATTCGACGACGTACAAACCAGCTTTCAAACCTTGGGAACCACCCATTCTCATCGGGGGAAATATACGTATCGGAGATATCTTTCAGCTAACAGGTTGTTGCTGGATCAATTCCAAATATCGAATTGAGTGCAGAAATTGTTACATTGCTCGTTGCAAAGCTGCAATACTCTTGACTCTTGGCGGGAATGTTTTTCTACACATACTAATCAGCCTAGCCAAGGATACGAAAGTTTAAACCGGAAGTGAAAAGGTTGCCGTGCCAAGAGGTCAAAATAAATGTTTTGGGCGGAAGTTGAAAGAAAACTAATAATCAGGAGGGTTATACTGGGGCAACATAATTTGACCGGAAGTAACGGACCTTGAGAACTATCCTCCCTCCCCTAGACGGGATATTTTGTCGCACGACGCTGAGAATGCGATTCCTGAAACAGGAATCAGAAATGATTCAGAAAACAGGAATTGGAACAGCGATTTCTGATTCAGAAAACAGGAATGGGAACAGCGATTTCTGATTTCTGTATCAGAAAGCAACATTTAGAAAACCAGAAATCAACTGGTTTAGAATCCTGTTTTGAATCAAGTGAAAAGATCGAAATAATCAGTTTTCCGTTTTCTGAAACAGAAATCTAAAATGATTTTATTAAAAAAATGTGATTTCTGATTTGGAAATCGGATTGGCCACAAAACATCCTGATTCTCTTGGAACCTTGGGAATTCCTTGGGAATTCCTTGGGAGTTCCTTGGAAATTCCTTGGGAATTCCTTGGGAATTCCTTGGGAATTCCTTGGAATAATAATAACAATAATAATAATAATAATAATAATAATAATAATAATAATAATAATAATAATAATAATAATAATAATAATAATAATAATAATAATACTGATACTGATAAAAAACTGCCATGCTTCCCTCGAGGCTTTTCAGTATCTAATTACAATTTTAAAATACAATAGAAATATAAAAATAAAAATAAAAATTTACAACTGTAATTAGTGAACTATTGACCCTGAAAGGTCTAATATTCACACTAAACATTAACAACCCAACTGTATAGTAAATATAATATTTCTGAATATTCAGCACCGACTGCATGTATCTGTGTGTTCTGAGCTTTAGTCATTTTTCTGTTGTTTGGTTGGGACTTGATCAGCTTGCCGGACTTGCGATTCCCAAACGTTCATTACTCGGTGCTAATTGTTTTCTTTTTCTAACGCGATACAGCATTGCCGAGTTTATACAGTTCAGACAGTTTCAAACCCTCTCGGTTAAGTCCTGATAAGGGGGTTAGTAAAGTGAGAAACGATGGACCGCGGAACGGCGGAACAGGCGGAACTCCCGGAACCTGCGGAACACCCTCAAAAAATCATTTTTGGAGCATTTTTTTAAACAGAAAAAGACGTCTATAGCCATTCAGAATAGTTTTCTGTGCACTATGGTGACAATTCCTCATTTTCGTAATGTAAGAGCCTAACTAACATTTGGTGACGTCATTTCCCCTGTTGAGTTAAAACCAGACCCAGGGCGCTCATCATAGGTACTAGTAAACGGATGGGCCAGGGTTCGATATCGAGGCTCGATTCAATTTATCAAAAGATTACGATTCTCGATTCAATTTATCAACATTTTTTTATTATTCAAAATTCGCAAAGTCTAAAATTTCTAAGTCTAATGCCCACTCAATGTCATTAAGGTTGTCCACCTCGGGAAAGCACATTTACACATTTGCACTTTTACAAGCGCTAAAATACAAAGGTAGCCAATCGGCCAGCTCATGAATTATAACATGGACTGATCTGGACAGTTTATCGTCACATTAAATATTATAAATGTTATTTAGGCTCTTACATTACGAAAATGAGAGTGAATTGTCACCAAAGTGAACAGAAAACTATTCTGAATGGCTATAGACGTCTTTTTCTGTTAAAAATGCTCCAAAAATGATTTTTTTGAGGGTGTTCCGCAGGTTTCTCACTTTACTAACACCCATCCATAAGTATACCATCTGCACAAGCTCTTTCGCTGTTTTTCAGCTACAGATTCTTATCACGTATCCGGTTGTATGTCAGATCAACATGTCAGTTTTAGTCAAATAAGCTTCTTCTAAAAAAAATTCAGGAAAATGTCCTATTCTCTTTGACAATCTTTCCTTTTACATCTGTAACACAGGAAACCTTTTAAAACTGAATATTTCGTCTTGAAATACCCCCAGGTTCAAGTTCTATATTTAGCACTTATTTAGTTACAGTATATATGTAGTTTTATAATCAAAAGCTAAGAAATAATAAACTAAATTTAGGCCAATAGACCTTATGCATAATGACGTAATATGACTACAACTACCAGAATGCTTTGCGCATCTTCTTTTGCATTGTGAGATAATTAGTACCCTTTGTCTTAGTGAATTGTGAACTGTTTATTAACATTACTTGGCAGCTAAAACTGAATTACGTAATTTACAATTGAATGAATTACCTCAAGAGCGAATAAAAATCCAGAAAAAAACAGAAAATTCGCAAAGCATTCTGGTAGTTGTAGTCACATTACGTCATTATGCATAAGGTCTATTGTAGCTATACTTTGACAGTAAATGAGGGAGAAAATGAGACAGTATCTACATATGGAATATATAACAAGTGCAAATGAAAAAGGAAAGTAAAACTTATTTAAAGAAAAATAAAAAAAATAATAAATTAAATAAATATGTATTTACCCGTTTTTAAAATAGGACAGACTTTCTTGTTTGTTCCCCTGTGTTTTCAAAGATTTACTGGAGCTGAAAAAAGAACTCGTAAGTATTATTTTCACTTGAAGAAATGAATTGTCCAAATCGTCATTTTAATTTCCGCTCAAACAATCCGTATTTTCTAATGCTACATTGTGTAATACAGGGACAAAATGCAGACTGGGGGTATTGGGCTTCCTGTGGTTTTCGTCTGCTGTGTGACCGTAATGGCATTGTGATTTCGAAGTTAAACTTCATGTCCCAATCCCTTGACGGTGAGTTTTGTTCATACTTTCTGGCAATTTTCTGGCAATTTTGTTCCAGTCTGCGTTTTGTACCTGGAGGCCCCTCAGGGACAAAATGCAGACTGGGGGAATTGGGCTTCCTGTGGTTTTCGTCTGTTGTGTGACGATAATGGCGACCGAGTGCTTGGCCCGTTATCGAATGTGAGTCGTGATTTCGATCTCTAACTAGGACTCAGCTTCATGTAGCTCAAGTAAATACGCTCAGGAGACTGTTATCTCAATACTAGATGTTTGAAAGTTCACAAGACAGTTGGATATGCTGGTATTATATTTAATTTATACAATTATGACACAGTTTCGCCGAGCGATGAATGTATTTATTCGGTCATTCAACTTTCAAGTCTTTTCCTTGAATTTCATTGCTAGTCTGCAGATTCTAGTCTGCAGATTCTAGTCTGCAGATTCCAGTCTGCAGATTCTAGTCTGCAGATTCTAGTCTGCAGATTCCAGTCTGCGTTTTGTACCTGCCGAGTGTCGGTTTCGTCACTAGCCGCCTTTTCGAATAAAACAGTTTCAATATTTATTAACATTTGTAATTTTTCGGATATTTTTTATGAAAAACAAAGTTTGAAAACCGGACCACATAGTACCCGGTCCATTCAAAAACTGGCGGCCGCTATACGACCCTGCCATACCCTATTCTAGTGACGTCAATGGGAAAGGCCTGTCAATCTCTCACACTGAGCCTATCAAATATACTTAGTATTCCATGCGTCGCCGTTCGCGCTGAAACACTCAAAAGGTCCATTCTGTTCTCTCTTACTATACTTATATAGCGACAAAAAACCATATACCGTTACCGGGCTTATATTACTCTTCTAAGTTCACTTGAAATCATTGGAATAAGGTAATGTATGATCGAGTCGTGATAGATTTCATGGGGAAATATGTTGGTAAATAAGCTTAGTGCTCGATCGACAACTTTCAGTGAAATCTTGTGGCTTGAGAGGGCGCCAAAAGTATTATCCAAATCTTATTTTAGTGTATTGCTTAGTAGATTACCAGTATGGCTGTTCTAGTATCAGCACTGACTGTTTTTTTGGGTGTAAAGTGTTTATTTGTGCATGTTTAATTAAGTTAAGTCTTATAATTCAATGGCTCCAATGTCTCCAATCGAATCATCAACAAGCATGCGATGCTGAATCGTTAAGCTTTATAATTGTCATATGTAAGGCTTATTGTATAACAGAACAGTTATAAACAGAACAGGAGATTGTTCTTTTTTAATCACGAGGTATTCAATTCCAACGAAGACTGAACGTCTGAAGTCAAAACTCGTTCACATATGAAGTAAGCTTAGATATTTCCGTATTTTTGTTTAAATATCAAGCAATCGACCAACCATGTCATGTACGTACATGTAAATTGGTGAATTGGCTATGTTTTATCTTTGAACTATAGTTTATATTCAGGAAATATAAAAAAAACTAGAAGTCATAAAGGTATAAAAACCAGATTCACCGGAAGGCATAGTATAAAATGACGTAATGTAAGAAAAATGTGCCATATCGATCGCAAAGCAAACATATTAAATTTCCAGCGCCCTCCATTCTGTCTGTCTTAATTCTGAGAAGTTAAAACTTTTTTCATAATTTCGTTGATGTTCTTTTGCACATTTTTTCTACATTGTTTCTGCTTAAATTTATTTTTAATTTTTGTTAATCATTTTCGAACAAAATACTTAATTAACTTGAACTTTTTGTTTCGATGAAACTGAAACTATAGTCTTACGTTGATAGCAGTTGCATCTATCCCAAGAGCTTCTGCTGGGGACATGCTCTCCTGACTTTACAGTATGGACACTTAGTTTATTTTCTAACACAAATATATAAACTAGGCTACCTAACAGCAGTGAATGCTGACGGTGAATGCATTGTTTATAGTAGTTGTGGATAAGAGTTGGTGCCGGAGAGCTTAGAGTGATTCCAATAAACCTGGACACTACTAATTAGCTGTCAGTGTATATTAGATGCAAAGTAACAAAACTGGACAACAAAAGAGTGAGTGTCTAGCCAGTTATGAAATGTTTTGTTTTATCAAAAGTGACAAGTATGCAAATTATTAGGCGAGTCTACCTTTCTTTGTTTTGAATAGTATTTGTCTATTTGAAAAAGTGGATAGCTTATGAATAACTAATATATTACTTCTAATTACTCGGCGTGGACTGCCTGTGGCAGACGCCGAGTTTTAAAATAGGCTTTTTAGTGTTAGAAATGTCCATTCCGATCCCGGCTACAGCCGAGGAAGCCCAGGAAGAGCGTTCGGAAAAAAAATCGATTTCCTGGTCCGTTAGCGGAGTAACCGACCTGAAAGCAGGTCAGAATACTGATAGGTTGCCATTCTATTACATATCAAAAACTCTTGATTGAGCGAATCGAGAAAGTATTATATTTTCGGCTGAAACCAAGTGATCGATTACGGGACTTGCACGACTTGCTGCCTTGTGAGCACTCAAAATATATCGATCCCAAAACACACTAAATAGACCTCTTATCCTAAATTAAACACCTCACAGCACTCAAACAACTACTAATCTTTATATCTTGAGTATCATTAGGAATTCGATATTACAAAATACAATTGAGCGTACCATAGGAAGCCCAACGCTTAAAAATTAACGGCCCAAAACAATTTTGCCAAAACTATTAGACAAAAGCAGAGGATGTGGGCTAGAGATTGCCTGGAGTTCCAGCTGATCATCCTACACGCCGAATTAAACGCTCTATGAGCGTCTAGTTGAGATTTCAATGCGAATATTCACACGTGAAACTGACACACGGTCAGCCGGCACTAATCAGTTCAAATACGGTGATCTTCAACTACACAATTCCCACGAAAAGCACAAGATACGGTATCTGATGGGCTTACGAGTCAGGATATGCCGGCTAAAGAAACATACACATGTACAAATTAATTAGGGACACATATTTTGGGCACGACATCGCAAAAACAACTCACTTCAGGCTATAGCGTATGTAGGAGTTGGTGCGAAAAGCATGATGGTTCTTGAGAATTGCATGATGGTTCTTGGAAACTGCATGCCGGGTAAAAATCGAGATTTTTTCTGCCTATGTGAATGAATTAGAATTGCTTCCTTGCTCGCTCGCTCAGGCTCGCTCGCTGCGTCAGCAATTATCGATTGAGCAAATTGATCAGAAAAATGATTTATTTTGATCACTAAGTGTATTTAAACTCAATGCTCCATTTGAGAGGCTGTGAGGCAATAGAAAGTTCGGAAAAAAAAGTTCGAAAAAAACTTGAAGTGTTCACGGTTCGAGTGTCCACACTGTAATATAGCTCAGGAATGTTCACATTGATTGAACAATTAAGGGTGTAATATTGTTATTATTATTGTTAAGTGTTATTGTTGTTGTTAATATTATTGTTGTTGTTGTTTATTTAGCTAACATTGACAATTTCTGGCCCCAGTGAAAAGATCTTGGGGGTGTGGGAGGGGGGAGGGGGGGAGGTTGAAGCCATGTTGATTTCAATCCCTAAAAGGTACGATCATACAATGTGTAAATATATAGGAAGATATCCGTGACAGACGACGTGCTCTCCCACTCGACCACCATTGCTTCCCAATGGTGAGTTTGCAGGTGTTGCGTGACATCAGATATCAGTTTGCTCAGGCTGTTGTGATTGTAGATTATGTAGGCTTAGCTGGCACAAATTTCCATCCAATTTAATTTTAATTTTATGAACGTTTTTGAGAAAATATTTAGTGGAGATTTGATTTTTCTGTCTGAATGTTCGAGACTCGAGTCTAGAGTGTTCTGATTTACTGGTCATGCGTGACGTAATTTAGCTGTAAAATATAGACATGTGCCACTTTTGAGCCTTACATGTAGCTTCTGGTGATTTCACTCTTTGTAATTATTGTTAAACTTTAGCCAAGTTTTGGATACAAAGTCTATAATCAGCTCATTAAATGAATCCATTACAAATATTATTTTAATATCTTAATTTCTTCATAGGTTTTTTTTTAAGTATCTCTGCATAAACAATGGCTGAAAAACAGGGTAAGCTAATAGAGTAGACATTTTGTCTGTTTGAGATTTCAAACTTCTATAATGGTAGTCATAAACGCAAAGTTCAAATCACAAAATACTGAACCACGTGACCCCCTCACCCCTTTAAATCAAGCAGCAGTGTCACAATAATGGCCTTAAAAAATGGAAAAAAAAAGCTCAATATTTTCAGCTCATACTGTTTGACACAGGAGAAATGTCACGAAAAATAAAATCAAATGATTTGTAAGAATTGGTATGAAAAATGAATTGGACATGCAAGAGCTTGCCATCCAGTGCATTTCCCCATATATGAATTATTTAATAAATTTACGATGGCTAGCCATGGTGTACAATGTATGTCCTCTTATTTACCATGATATTACTGACCATCACATGGCCAAAATGTGATGGAGTCACAAGGCATAGCCATCGTAAATTTGTTGTTTTTTTTTACCACAAATAGAATAAATCATGCAAATTACCTGGAGGAAATAATGATCAACCCTCTCTGGACTTTTGCTCAAAAACATTGCAGATCGAGCGGTCATGGTATATAATTTTCTCGCTTTTTAACTCGTGGATTGCATAGCATCCACGAGTTATTGGGATGAGATGGGGGAAATGTTCGCTCCATAATTGTAAACTCGTTCCCAGGGCTCTCTCATTTCATACACAACGGCGGCCATTGCTGCCTCCAGTCCAGTTCGGATTTCAATGGCATTCGACTCTGGAAATACCTAGCCTGCGTAGCCCGGCGCTAGGGAGAAAGGACAAAAAAGGAGGGGAAGGGGGGAGGGGAGGGGGAAAAAGGGACTGGGGAGGAGGGGAAAGGAGGAGGAGGGGGATTGGGGAGGAGAGGAGCGAGGGAGTGCCTGCAATGGTCCTATTGTTTAAGCGTTATTTTCCGTCCACTGAGTGGACGGAAAATTCCTATTGGTTGAGAAGGTGCTGAAGGTGAAGGGATCGGGTGTCGACAAGAAAACATGGCGGACGATGTGTTTGAATCCTGCTTAGCAGAAGTTATCACAAATTTAAGAAGCTATATAGGCCCTCAATTCTCTTTCAAAGACGAACAAGTCATCTCTATACATCAACTATTTAGTGGAAAGGATTTAATAGCAGTATTACCGACTGGATTCGGAAAAAGCCTCATTTTTCAAGCTCTAGTATTATTGAAAGAACGACAACATGGCCGCAAAGGATGTATTCTAGTAATCACTCCTTTGAACAGCATAATCAAAGACCAGATACTAGAAGTATCGTCGCTGGGCATCACAGCTTGTTCTCTCGTGGAACACATTGATAATTTAGAGGATCTACTTTCTGGAAAGTATTCAATTGTGTATGCTTCAGCCGAATGTGCCACAGACAAAAGGTTTTTGTCTCATCTAAAGAAGGACTCGTTCTTTAAAAGCAATCTTCTTGCATGTGTCGTAGATGAAACGCACACAGTAGAAACTTGGACCGGTTTGAGGTAAAGTAAATGACTTGAATAATTGAACGTCTGTGCAGAAATATTCTGACTTAAAGTTAAACTTAACAGGGGCAAGAATCAGAAATCTAAAATGACTAAAGGCGAAGCATTACGTGCGGCTTATGGAGAACTTGCAATTCTACGATCATTTTTCAACGAAGGTACGTACCAATGACTGATTAAGATATGTTTGTATATGATATTGATCTGATATTTGTTATTTGATAGGAACACCTGTAGCAGCTCTCACTGGGACTGCTGATGCAAGTACCATTTCCAAAGTAAAACAGCTTCTTGTGTTGAAGAACCCTTTGGAAGTACGAATTAGCCCAAACAGAGCTAACATTCGAATTTCGGTTATGAAGGCCAAGAAAGAACATATCATGAAGAATCTGGACTGGCTTGTGAAGACAGTAAAGGTAGAGGGTGAAAAAACTCCACAAACCATTATTTTTTGTAACACAATGAACGACATTGCTTGTGTGGCAAATTTTCTAATGCTGAAACTTGGAAAGGCCGCCTATTCCCCCCAAGATTCAACTGAATCCAATAACTGTCTAATAGGCATATATCACTCAAGCTCCTGGGAGCAAAACAAAGAAAGAGTTGTAGATTCGTTGAAGAATAACATGAAGATAAGAGTTGTTGTTTCTTCATCTTCTCTGAGCATGGGTGTAAATTTTCCAAACATCTCATATGTTGTTAACTTTGGTCCTGCACGCTCACTGCTTGACCAACACCAAGAATTTGGACGAGCTGGCAGGGATGGAAGACAGAGCCATGCCTTGATAATTTTTCATGGTCAACAGCTGAGCCAGTGTGAAAAGGCAGTGAAGGACTTTGTCAAAACACAAGATGGGTGTTTGCGCGTGGCACCCTACAAGCCATTTGATGACAACATAACACCACAAAGTCCTTTACATGATTGTTGCAGCTATTGCATAACTATTTGCAAGTGTGATGGAAATTCATGTGCAAGACAACCACCAATATTTGAACAAAGCCAGTGCGACAGTGACAGTCCTCGTATTTCATTATTGACAAGGCCTATTACAGAAGAGGACAAAATGGATCTAAAGGGAGCTTTGAATGAAGTACGCCAGCGAAAGGGTCACAATGACCAATTATTGTTTGGTGGATTTTCAGAAGAACTCATAGATGACATCATCAAAAACTGCTCCAGATTATTTACAGTAAGTGATATAATGGACACATGTCCAGTATTTTCCATTCGAACCTGCATGGATATCTTAGAAGTAGTCCAGGAAGTCTTTGATGACATTCCGAACTTTGATGAATGCATGGATTTACTTTGGAAGGGAGAGCTCAAAAGCAGCAATGCTTTATGTTTGGAAGATGCAATTAAGGCCATTGACTTCAGTCTGCCTGAGAACTTTTCAGACAGTGACGAGGAGCTACCAGAAGTGCTTAATTGGTAACAATTTTTAATCACTAGACACAAGTAGTGTATTATTATTATGTGTTTACCAGGGGTGATCAGAGGTGGGTAAATGTACATAAATGTATCACACAGCTGTTCCAAAAAAAAAGTGTTGCCAAAAGCACTCAAGCCTTCACAACAAGAACCTTTTTCCCATAATGGTGACTTCTAATGACTCTGCTAACACTGCTGCTATGTGTTTTCAGTGAAAGTTACATTAACATGATTTGTGTATGTAGAAGCATACAATTAGTCTTGTGTATATCATGTACAATGAGTGCTTGTAGTGAGGATTTTTGAAACAGCTACATGTATATACATGTATACACCTAATTGCAATAACATTGTCATATATAAAAAAGAAATTTACAAAATAGGAATTATAAATATAAAACAAAAGGAGTTTACCTCGAGTGCTCTGCTTCTGTCTTTTAATACCTATTTTGTAGTTTTCTTTTTTATATGATAATGTTAAGGATTGCAATTAGGTGTACAGTGTACATATATACCCATACCAGCTTCTTATGTGTGTAGATGGAAGGCCCAGGGGGGGTACTCAGGGGTATCAGTGACGGGGAGGTGCGAAGGCTTTTTTGGGGTTTGAAATTCGCGGCTTGGGACTTTTTTGGGGTTTTAATTATTCTGGTGGCCTTTTTTTGATATAAAGATTTTGTCAAGGACTTTTTGGGGGGTTGATAAAAATGATATCCTACCGTTCTCGATTTTATGCGGAGAAAAATTGGACTTTTTTTGGGTTACGATTTTGGGCCGTTGGACTTTTTTTGGGTCTTGTTTTCGCGTAATGGACTTTTTTTTGGTTAAAATGTTTGGCCTCATTCGCACCTCCCCGTCACTGATACCCCTGAGTACCCCCCCTGGGATGGAAGGATACTATGAAAACATATTCATACCCGTTTCTTAAAAGCAGTTTATTTTGCCATGATATTTTCAAATTTTTATCATTCATGCAAGAGTAGACATGTTCATATTTGCCAAAAGTGGCACTATTCCACATTGTAAACAATGTTTATTCAAACATACATGTACATGTATTTGGTCCATGTGAATGTGTCATTCCATGCATTCTAAATTAGAACCATATATCATGTATGTCAGTATGTCAGTATGTTAGGTCTTTTACATTATTGGTAAATTGACCCCCAACTCTCAATCAGTTTTCTCATCCATTTATGTACTAGGTCTCTGTAGTCTAAGTTTGCAATAAATTTCGAGCCAAATTGGCTAAATGAAGGGTGTCCTGCTCGGCCTTCTGCATGTACAAATACTCGTTTGGATATCAGATCTTTAGTAATTTGGTGGACAGCCTCTTCTTTTTTGGCCACAGAGCGAGTTGCATTTCTTTCAGAGAGCTTGCAATCTTTATCAATCCCATCCAGAATAACTTCAACTGAGTCTACTGGGTTTGTGCTAGACGGGCAGCATTTCTTTCATTGAGGTTGGGCCCAAGTGCTCTCCACATTTTTTTGAGAAGTCTATTTTGGTGTTTCTTTTTTAAATCCAACGAAATGTTTTTGCCTTGGCCACCATGATTATTATAGAATCTATTCCTCTTGAGTCTGTCAGCTTCAAAGTGAGATAAAAGAGCACATATTTTAACAAGATACAACAATGTTGCATAGGCATATTTTGTATGTCCCTTAGACTTGTAGATAAGTAGCAACAGTTTATAGATTTCAAACAGTCGATGGCCATCTCCTTCTTTCACAGCATCTTCAAAGGACATTAGAATAAGGCCAAACATTAACTTGGATTGATGATAATTAAACATATAATCTTCTCAGTTCTGTGTCTTTAGTTTCATCCTTCCTTTCTTCCTCCATGGTTGAATGATCAGAGACACTAAACTGCGGATGAATATGTCTTTCATGTCTAGAATTCAAAGAAATAATACATTTTGGTAATTAAAGATATACTACTCATATTTCATTTGAACAAAATTTACAATTTTAATTTTAATTTTAATTTACAATTTTAATTTTAATCGTTTCAATGGGAGGCTAACCGATTTCTTGTATACTTTGCGTTGTAAACAAGGCCACAATTGGAACGGCAATAATAGTATCCCAATTCATCTCTCTCATCCATTGAATACACTTGTAAATGTAAATGGTGTTCTGTTACTTCATGCCTGAATATTGGAAGGAATAATCAGATATGCACTTTACAGACCTTTTATTTTCAGAGACATACAAATGTAGACACCTTTACTTGACTAGAGTGCTCACGGTATAGAGCACAAGCACTAAATCCATGAAACAACATCAAAGTTGTTACTGCATAATAGTTTTTATTTAGCGACTATTTAGTCGCTATTATAAATGTCAATACACAAGAGACATCAAATACACAATAGACTTGCTGTTGATTATGACTTTACTGATCAGAAGCCTTTATTCAAGATCATGTTATGGTTGGATGATAGTGGCTAAATAGTCGCTAAATAAAAACTATTAGGCAGTAACAACTTTGATGTTATTTCGTGGTTTTAGTGCTTGCGATCTATCCAGGAAACAAAAAAAGTATTGGTTGATTGATTTTATATTGTACAAATGAGTGAAATCCACTCGACCGAGTCATAATAATTAGTTGATAACAAAAAATCCTTTATTTACACCCTAAATGGTTAGAACATTTTTTCACAGCTACATTAATAATGTGAGCACTCTATTTCATTTTTTGTCTTGGGGAGGGTGAGGCTAAGAGGACTAGAGAGGAGAGAGAGAGAGCCCCAGCTACTGTATTTTACTGTTGATTGTGAGACATGGAGGGTCCATGTCAATGCATGTATGTTCAAAAAAATGATTCTACCTCACTCTCCTGGAATGCAGGGTATAATTGTTGTTACATCCTTCAGACCGGCAGGAAAATTGGCCTTGAGAACTATGGTCTAGCTCAATAGTTTGATCAGTCAGGCTACAAAACACTGTTTTAGCTACAAACTTGTTGACATGTTTTTTACAAAGATCCAATAGCCAGTGTGCTTTTGTATCACATCTAGAAATTTCATTGGGAATATCACAGGATGGGTTATCTTTTTAGAAAAAAGATGATATAATTGTTAATGAAATTGGGAAATTGAAACTACAGTGTACCTGTATGCATGTACATATATAACATTGCAAACCTTCAATATTGGCCATGCCACACATCTCCATGAAAGATGCACAGATATGTGCCTCCACTTCCCTCAAGTGAAACTCCTTATATTCATTGTAATTGTTATGTACCCCCTTGGCTGCATTGCTTTTTCCACAGCGATTCATACTTGCTCTACTGGTGCACACCTCTGCAGCAGACTCATCTTTAACGAACATTTCAAATTCAGCCTAAGAAGTATAGTAATATTTGCATGATGACATTGTGACATGATGACATTGCCATGAGTAGAGCTTGGGCCACCTGTGTTGGCAATATCAGTTGCATTTGTCATTGCATTATTAAAAAAAAAAAGCTACCGGTATGTGTAATGTCAAACTCTACCTTGTATAGTGTTACTTTGGCATGCCAGTCGGCATGTTCTGGCAAAAGCCCCTCTAGACAATCGTACTGATTATCGCCATCCCTGAATGTCCATTGGACATTTCTAGCTCTCTCCTCAAAAAGCTGATCGCCATGAACAGCAACAGGCATAAGAACAGTTTTTTCATCTTCCAATCTTGGTACAAACAATTCTTGGTAGTCTTTAAGTATTTGCGCCATTTCCGCTGCAACGTTTGGATTATGAAATTCCATCCTAAGAGAACACTGGAAATAACATTAAATAAAAGTGAGTTACAAATTGTTGAGGGTACGTGTACTTATGTAATGTACCTAAAACAATATTATTTTACATGTTTTATTTGTAACTAAAATAGTTGCATACCTGTAACTAACAAAATGGAATTAAATAAATGATGTAATGGAATAATAATACAGTACAGCATGTCCAAATTTTTAAACTTATTGCAGGTCATTACAATAATTATAACAATTTGACATATGCTAGCTGCAGTACTGTTTGTAGATATATTTCAAAATTCAATATAACTAACCATTTCAGATTTAGTGGCCATTTCTTTTGAGTGTAGATGAGGAATGTGATAAATGGCATATTTCTGGTAAGGCCTGAATGCTGGTATGTACTTGGTAATCACACGACTGACAAGAACTGCCCACTGACAAACAAGATTGCTTTGTGTTGTAATATCTGGTAAAACTTCTTCAAACTGTAAATCAGCAACATTTTTTGTAGGTGATGATTCTTGAAGTTTTGGATCTGACACTTTCTCAAGCATTGCATACTGGTGCGTCCAGTGTAAGGATCTATTGCCATGCTGCTTTGTTTGAACTCTGGCTTTTATTTCGTGATCTATGTTGTCTCCCACGATCCTATAATTATGAAATGATAGTGTTAAGAGCTGTAAACTGAATTTATTTCAGTGTTGGCACATCGCTGATTATTTATACATGAATTATTAGAGCAGAGTTTGTGTTCTATAACAGAGTAAAATTAACAAATCGCAAGCAGTTTTCCATTGTCTCTACTCTTATTGACAATTGCAAGTGGAACCATGAACACGGCTAGTTTCACTGCAAAGTTTTGAAAACCGATTGCGATTTTTTTATTTACAATAACAAAGTCAAAAAAACATCCAAAAACAAAGTTGGATAGAAAAACTGGCGCGCACTGGCTCCGTGCGTGAGCGATTCGTCATTCCATATGTTGTGTCTGTCAATCTTATTGATAATGGCTGCATGACAGCCAATCACATTGCAAGATTACGTTTGGTTATTGTAAAAATAACAGTTGCACTAACTTGTAAGTTGGGAGTGATTTTTCTTGTAATTTGCATTTTGTATAGTTAATGACATCTGCTGTAATAGATGCATCTCCAATGCACTTCCTGTCATCTTCTAACAGGCTCATGGTAAAGCTGTGTACATCTGGAGTATACCATGTTAGCTGCTGTACATGTCTGGTGTTATCTCTAGTTCCATATCGTCCTCTTCTCTTTTTGGGATCAAGACATCCTCAATTTCATATATAAACATCAATGTAGACCTGTGTTTTTCCACTGTTTTCTTCCAGTTTAGGACTTTATATTGGAATGTATCTCCCATGTTCTCGTGCAGAGAAATGATTTGTTGCGCAGACATGCATACCCCTAAGTGGTTCAGTCTAGTAAGGTCTTGATTACTTACTCCACTATGAAACAAAACAGTGGAAATCCTGTATGCAACTGCAGACATGGTAGGATTTTTGACTCTGACAAGGGCAGATGTTGCAAGACTTACTGCATTCAAAGCTGTGGCATTTAGTTCTTCATCTGCATCGGTACATGCACCTCTAACAACGGAGCTATATACTGGGCAGTGTACCTCTATTTCTTTACACAGTATTTTATTAGAAAATACTGCAAGCTGGTCTGGTTTAGTGTTTTTCATACAGTTATCATCTAGCTTGCTATATGATCTTAGCTCGAGTCCACATTCACGCGTAAGTTGTTTCAGCAGTTCGGAGAAGAGAATATGGTGGTTGAGAAGAGCTCCGATTGCTGAACTCCAGCGCAAGAGACAAATATTAATTATAAGAGATTTAACTTCATGATCGAAGTTGCTTTTTACGACGACATTCCCAGATGGCCATGCAATAACAACTTTGGCTTGAGAACACGTCGTGGTGTCCAGATCATCGATGTTAAGTTTTGAGAGCATTGTATCTTCTCTGATTCGTGAGCTCTCGCGATTCTCGCCCTCATTTATAGGGAAAAGGGCCTTTCTCCTGTTGCTCAGGGTTCTGCCAGACGCAGACGGTGAACAGTTTCTTCTGAGTTTTCTGTTTGCGGGACCGCTTCGCTCTGGCGTCACCATTGCATCCGCTTTCCTTTTTATTGCCTCAGTTTTGTTGTGTTGTGGTGTCTGTGGTATAAACTCACCAAATGTCGAAACTACGGTTTTATAGGTTGTCACAAGGTTGTTCATCTTTCGCCAACAAGGTTTGCAAACCACTCTATAGAGTGTTCGGGGACATCGTGCACAGTAATCCCGATCTCGCTAAGACCTTCGGCTAGTACAACTCCAAAATATTCGTTGCTTTTGCACTGATTAAATATATTCATGTAAGATACATGTTTCGCCTTCTGTGGCCCGTACTCTATCACCAAATTCTTAAGGCATAATCTACAAATGATTGGGTTTTCTGTTCGTTTTCTACCTCTATTCGATTTCAAAGACAAAGCCATTTTGGAATATGGAATATCTATACTTACTGGGTTCTTCACGTGTTTGAGTTTTGACAGCAAACGGAAGTTTGCAACGATTGGATAATTTTTGACAAGCACCTTTGACATTTGACGAGGGGCGGATAACGCTTAAACAATAGGACCATTGCAGGCGCTCCCTCGCTCCTCTCCTCCCCAATCCCCCTCCTCCTCCTTTCCCCTCCTCCCCAGTCACTTTTTCCCCCTCCCCTCCCCCCCTCCCCTCCTTTTTTGTCCTTTCTCCCTAGCGCCGGGCTACGCAGGCTAGGAAATACCCTGAGAACCAATTAACTGTGTCGCCAGTGTCTCAGATACTTTGAAACAAACCAATTTGCAAGCGACAAATACTCAGTGCTGTGTCATGTAGCTGTGCCGAGTGAAGAAAGCCAAGTTTACAAAGCATTCAGGGAGTCAGTGTCACTGACTTAAATCACATGGCGGTTTTCTTCGTCATCTTCGAAGGAGAAGGATCGAGAAGATAAATATCGGAGTTCAGTTTATTAGTAGGACAAATTAAGCCTTCACTGAAGCGAATTATCAGGTAATTCATGAATCACACACTTTTTAGTAAGTTTCAGTTTGATTTTTAGTGTGACTCATTAATGTCAAGAGTCCTGTGTAAAAAAGGTGAAGAGACTTCAACTCGTTCGCCTCAACACAGATGAACATAATCAATCACTGAACTTTTAATACTTCTTGAATACATTTTACTTAATGTTCAAATATTTTCGCTCTAAGAGCGAAATATAAAACATACGGCATTGATCACGAAATACTGTATAACAAAGACGACTGTGCTGGTTACATGCGATAATTAATCCCCACAAGTCTTCTTCAAGGCACAGGCAAACCACAGTGATAAAGTGACATTTGCACTAAAAAATACCGAATAAAACGTGTTTTAATACATTTTAGCCCGAGTAAATGCACCATTGTTCCCCACCCTCCCTCACTGAGTCGGCATAGGTCAACCGGAGGACGTATATTATTACAAGGTAGGCAACTTTCAGGATTCCTGTGGTGAATCTCAAAACAAATCTGCTAAAATATATATCAAATCTTGTGAAAACTCATCCCTAAATCCGTCCAGTTACTAAAATACCTTCAATCTATCATGTCAGCTCAATTGTTTGGTTGTATTTTGAAGAAAATGCTAGTTTTCGTCCCCAGGACTGCGCTGGTCGAAGCCTAACTGTCGGCACATAGTACGAAAGCTGTTTTTTTTGCGTCCTTGGACCCAAAACCAGCATTTTCTTCAAAATACAACCAAACAATTGAGCTGACATGATAGATTGAAGGTATTTTAGTAACTGGACGGATTTAGGGATGAGTTTTCACAAGATTTGATATATATTTTAGCAGATTTGTTTTGAGATTCACCACAGGAATCCTGAAAGTTGCCTACCTTGTAATAATATACGTCCTCCGGTTGACCTATGCCGACTCAGTGAGGGAGGGTGGGGAACAATGGTGCATTTACTCGGGCTAAAATGTATTAAAACACGTTTTATTCGGTATTTTTAGTGCAAATGTCACTTTATCACTGTGGTTTGCCTGTGTTCAAGGCGTTCCTCGTCAGTCATGCTTGAAAGATGGAAATCCACGAGTTCACCAACGGGTGCCTTTGATTCATTGGTTGATGGAATTTGGCCCTCCGCACGGAGTTGGTGTACAAGAGCGTAACATAATATTCTCACGCTACTTTTTAGCCATTTTCTCGAAAACTAATTATCCAATCACGACAAAAATTTGTAGTTTTATAGTAAAAACAAGGTGCATTCAGAAACAGGAACCGTTTTTTGGTTGATGCAATAATAGAAATTATATGCTGATTTTTTCGAACTGTACTGGAAAAAATGTGCAATTTTCGCGTATTTTTTTATTCCGCAATTTGTAGATTTTTTGTGGTTATAAAAATCCCTATTTGCTTACCACGAAAACTGAGTTGATGGTACGAATGCACTTGAAATTCTCTATCATTTCCAGCTGTTGTTTATGTCTGTACATCTGGGATCACCGAAATATCCACCAATAAACAGCGTGAGAAAATATTTTTGTTGTCCAAAGTTGTGTGATTCACTGTCTTCATCGCGCGTTAGGCAAAAACTTTCATCGCGCAGTTTTTGCCTTAGGCGCGATTCTGCCCATCGCGCACTTTTTGCCTATCGCGCACTTTTTGCCCTTTTTTGCATTTTCTGCCTATCGCGCACATTTTGCCCATAGCGCACTTTTGCCCATCTACACTAACAGTATCGTACTTGAAGACTACCGAAAATTTATTACTGCTTTCGATGACGTTAACTAGTTGATATTGACTTGCTTTTAAAAATGTAATACTTTATGAGCTTTTCACGTGTTTTGAAACCAAATAAAACGGAGGAAACTTGTGGTTGTATGGTTTCTCTTTATTTATTACCGCCGGGCAAAATTAATGTGGCCGGTAAGTTGTCATTAAACTCAAAAGAATAAAGCTATTGGAGCTAGATTTCAAATAAGATTTTAGAATAACGAAATTGTCGATGTCGTGCATGATCAACTTCAAAATATATTAAGGTTTTTATAAGATCAGCTAGCTCATGATGAAGCCTCTCTGGATCGAAGCCGAAGGTGAAGAATTGCTTGGTTTTGTCCATTCACTTTGATGAAAATTCCCATAAAACTTTCAAGTTATATATGTATTTAAAACAAGACGCTCAATGAGCGTACACTCGGGCTTATGACAAGGACAATGTCAGTTGCGTGAGGAGAGACCTGACAATGACTGACAGTTGCGTGACGAGGGAGACTATGTATATACATGTATGTGTCGAGTTCATTTGATTTGCCTTTGACTTTGAGTTCATTTGATTACCTTTTGACTTTGAGTTCAATTGATTTGATTTTGATGAGTTCGTGTAAAGGCCCGCTCTCTAGCTTCAGATCCCGAAACGTCGAGTTTGGAATCGAGTTCGAGTTCGGGTTCGAGTTACGGTTCGAACGTCGAATAAAACAAGACGCTCAATGAGCGTACACTCGGGCTTATGAAAAGGACAATGTCAGTTGCGTGAGGAGAGACCTGACAATGACTGACAGTTGCGTGACGAGGGAGACTATATGTCTGCCAGATGAAGGGCTATGTACGATCTCGATTTACGAACATTTACCTTGCTCGCCTTAAATGCTTTGATGTAGTTTTGAAGTACGATTTTTACGATTCCTTTTCCTTCTGAATTTTTCAAACGTGGAATAAAATAAACATCCATCATGAGTTAGAACTTCGTATTTTTAAACATCCAGTTGATTCAGTATGATGTGACAAAGCTCGACCAATCTGCTGTCTCGGTCGCTGTCTCTGCCTATACATTAAAAAATCTTGTTCGATTTATCTCGAAATCAGAAAGGAATTATCGATTAAAAATCAAAAGCTGCTTCTGTTAGATTTAAGATGTGACCTCAAGTGACCTCAAATACGTTTAAATACGTATGACAGCGTACTTTCAAGAGTCGGAGATCTTTATCTATGAGTCACCGACCGAAATAGTCTCCCTTGTCACTGAGCGTCTTCTTCTGCAATAGATCCCTAAAATCTAAGGACGTTTTGATTTCGATTGTATTTTTGCCGTTCACTGACCTGTTTTGAGCGTGGAAATTCTGTTTTAAATAGCCTACGCGGCAGTTCTATATAAAATTAGGTCGCGTAATAGATGTATGATCACACAATGATCACACAACTGTAATCATAATGAATTTTTCAAACGTGGAATAAAATAAACATCCATCGTGAGTTACTGAAAATAACTCGACTCGGGTTCGATTGTTTGCATGACTTCTGTACATATAGCTTTCTGTCAATAGATGTTGTTACATCGCTGGTCGTGAGTTTAATTAAAAATACTCAAGGACATAACTGTACACGTAATATTACAATTAAGCAACAAACATGGCATAGCGAGGTCATGTTCATTTGCTTTTCAATTCATTTTTGGATATGAGTTCGATTTCGTGGAAAGGCGTTATAGAACTGCCGATAAAACACGGGCTTTAAACAGGCTCATTTCACAGACAAAAGCATACGGCTATTCGTGTGGGCCCACTCTGAAAGATGTCGTTTCATTTATAACAAAAGCAAACGCGCCTTAGCTTCATCGTGGAATGATCAACTACAATCCTGAACTTAATAGCTTGAAGATCTATGATGAGAAATCTTGAAACTCGACATGAAGTCTGGCCAAGAAAGATTAGAAAGCACAAACCAATCAGGGAAAGCACCGGAGGTCAAGGGGCCAAAATATAAATCTTTTCTCGTCTAGTGAAGTATATACTGTAAAGCCGGTTCGCAGTACTGAAATTGCAAGGAAAGCATGTTCTATCGAGCTTGAGTCACGCAACAACGAGCAACCAAAAACTGTTTCATTGTACATATACAATACTTTATGATCATTCTAAACCATAGTGTTTTATCTTTATAATCTATCCCTGAAACATTGCAACACGTACAATCGTATTCTGCACGGTTTTCGCTGAATAAACAGATTAGATCACTGTTATCTTTATAATCTATCTCTGAAACATTGCAACGGTTTATTTTATAGTATACTTTAAAATATTTAATTGCCTCATGCTAAGATTCTTATTTGTTTAATTATTAATAGGAGAGATATCCGATATTGTTATACTATTAGATGCCCTTCCCATGCTCTTCGGTGCATATCTAGTTTCAGTTGGTAGAGAGCTTTCACTGCTCACCTACTTTGTCAAATTGTTATATCAAATCGCTTACTGCTACTCTATTGCTTAATTCTGATGTCTTCGCGTGGTCAACGTTCTACCCGCGTAAATTACGCTGCTATGGAAGCCGGACTTCCCCAGCCTGCAGTAGATGAGGTTGAGGGCGGCGAACAGCAGGTCGAAGCAGGCGGATCTCCACTGCTGGTAGCATCTGATGTTGAGGGTGACGCGGGTGACGAACATGTCGAGGATACCATGACTTGTGATGAATTGAGGGCAGCTGTAACGGCAGCCAAGGCCGAACGCGAAAATCTGGCGAGCGAAGCGGAGCGCCACGCTCTTGAGAGCGAGTTGGCGGAGATAAAACGGCAAAGTCAAGAACTTCGTTCCAAGCTTACAAGGGATCCGCCCCCACAGCTCGCGTCCCGTACAAAGGCCACTCGCGTCACCACTGCAGATCTGCGAGCCATCCCTGCCGTGTCATCTAAGGCTGAGGCTCGCCTGGCGGAGCTGGGAATCTCAGATTCGGATAGTTCATCGAGCTCCGAAGAAGATGACCGTCGGCGACGCCGAGGTGCCCACGGTAAGAAAAAGCGATCGGGTAAAACCGACAAACTTACAAGTAAAGTGTTGTTTCGCCAGATTTGGCCACACAGCCAGTTGAGCTTATTATTTGTGTCGAAGGACATTAGTTACGATAATTTAACTCTCACGGAGTTTGCAGCTGGTTATGCGTCCATTCTTCGCCTTCCCGGATTGAGTGAGGCCGAGCGCAGTGCGCGCATTGAACATTTCGCCAACTTGATGTACTTCGCCACACAGTTTCCTTGGCCGGTTGTGCGTAAGTTTCACGCGGCCGTGTTGTTCGAGATAGAATGTGGTCGTCTTCGGTGGGGCGCGTCTATGGCCCATTTAGAAACACGATTGCTCCATTCTAATGTCGTGTCCCGCGCTCAGGGCTCCCGGGAAAGTAGTGAGACCAAGTCTACCGTGCTTTTCTGTCGTGCATTTCAAACCGGCAAGTGCACATCGTCAAAAGATCATTATGGCTTCGTACGCAATGAAAGGAAATGGGTCCAGCACATCTGTGCCAAGTGCTGGTTGGAGAAGCAGGAGGTTCACCGCCACCGTGAGGGTTCTACGGAATGCCCTTTTGCTTCATCGACGGTGGGGACCGCGTCTAGCTCTTCAATCTCAGGGTCTTCTTGACTAGTACATGATTGTTGTTTCGTCGCTCAGGATTGTGTCGCAGATTCTTGTACTCTGTTTGTCGATTCTGCGTGTGAGATTTTCAGTGTTCACAAGTTTAAGTCGTCGCGTGACGACGCAAGTTTACGTACAGTTCCCGTTTATGACTTTGTTGATTCTTCGGGTGAAGATCCAAGTGTTCACAAGTTTAAGTCGTTGCGTGACGACGCAAGTTTACGTACAGTTCCCGTTTATGACTTTGTTGATTCTTCGGGTGAAGATCCAAGTGTTCACAAGTTTAAGTCGTCGCGTGACGACGCAAGTTTACGTACAGTTCCCGTTTATGACTTTGTTGATTCTTCGGGTGAAGATCCAAGTGTTCACAAGTTTAAGTCGTCGCGTGACGACGCAAGTTTACGTACAGTTCCCGTTTATGACTTTGTTGATTCTTCGGGTGAAGATCCAAGTGTTCACAAGTTTAAGTCGTCGCGTGACGACGCAAGTTTACGTACAGTTCCCGTTTATGACTTTGTTGATTCTTCGGGTGAAGATCCAAGTGTTCACAACTTTAAGTCGTCAAGTCCTAATGCACGTTTACGTACAGTTTTAGTTCAGTCAGACTTTGTTGAGTCGTCGGGCGACGACGCTAGTCCATTTGTCCAGTTACATGAACGAGTGCGCGCCTCAGGTCTGCCTAACTTCTTGTTCGCTCGGTTAGCTGTGCCATCTCGTTTGAACATCCCTGCTTGGAAAGCGTATTTACAGGATTATTCAGACGTACAAGTTTGTGATTTTATGGAATACGGCTGGCCAATAGGCTACGATTATTCGAAGTTTGGTTTCCCTATCAGCGACTACTCCCGTAACCACAAGGGTGCCCTGTTGTTTTCAGTTGACATTGACAGATATTTGTACAAGGAACGTTCTGCATGCGCTGTGATTGGACCGTTCTCTACTAATCCTTTTTCCTGTCAATTCGCTGTCTCTCCTTTAAATTCCGTTCCGAAAGCCGATTCTGAGGAGCGTCGCATCATCGTTGACTTGAGCTGGCCATTTGGAACTGCGGTTAATGATGGCATTTCTTCTTCGCGTTATTTGATGAGGATATTTCACTGGTTTACCCCACGGTGGATTCCATCGCCTCACTGATTCGTGCTTCTGGTCCAGGTGCTTTGATTTACAAACGCGATTTACGCAGGGCTTACCGTCAATTTCCGGTCGATCCGTTTGACTATCCTTTGTTGGGTTATCGCTGGAATGATGAGTTATATTTTGATGTGGTGCTTCCCATGGGTCTACGGTCCGCCGCCATGGCCTGTCAAAGGATCACTAACGCCGTATGTTTTATCTGTCGGTCTGAGGGACATGGGATCATCAGTTATTTGGACGACTTCATCGGGGTTTCCGAACCCGCCTCCGCTTGGAAGAGCTTTAATTATTGTGGATCTATTCTTGAGGAGTTGGGACTAGAAGAGTCCCTTAATAAGGTGTGTGAGCCTGCCACAGTTGTGACTTGTTTAGGAGTCCAGTTTGACACTACACAAATGACTATGTCAGTTACTCCTCAACGTTTGGCCGAAATTGAGGCCTTGCTCGTTTCGTGGTTGACTAAGAAAACGGCGACGAAAGCGGATTTGCAATCGCTGGTAGGAAAACTCTCATTTGTGTCTAAATGTGTTCGTCAAAGCCGATTGTTCTTGTCTCGTATTCTGGCCGTGTTATGTACACTGAAACGCAACCATCATCGTACTCGACTCACCAGGGAGTTTCGTCGGGATCTCACGTGGTGGCTCCGATTTCTTCGAACTTATAATGGCGTGTCCCTGATCCGTTCTTCACCCTGGAGCGCGCCCGACATCGTGTTTTCGACTGACGCTTGTTTGACCGGCTGCGGTGGCGTCTCACATTCACAGTACTTTCATGCCACTTTTCCGGCGGAGGCCCAGTCGCAGTTCGCAGATATTCATCGGTTGGAAGCGCTGGCGATCTTAGTTGCTTTGCGGCTTTGGGGACATTCGTGGACTGGATTACGCATCCAGGTGTTCTGTGACAATCAAGCGGTTGTGTCTGCACTTTCATCCGGGAAGGTCAAGGATCAATTACTTGCTGCGTGTTTGCGAGACATTTGGTACATTGCTGCAACTTATGATTTCGAGATACGTGCGGTTTATTTGACAAGCGGAGATAACCGTGTAGCAGACTTATTGTCGCGCTGGCATTTGGGTCCCAAGTTTCGCGAGGATTTTGAGCAACTGCTGGTTACTCAGGCATTAACTGAGGTATCTGTGCCATCATCGTATTTCGAGCTTACACATTGTTGATGTCTTTGATCGTAGATGCTGAACTCAAGAACTTACAACGGGACTTGAAGATTACTCGCAAAGCTGCGTTTGCAGCGGGAACGCACAAGAACCGCTTGACGCAGTGGCGAGCTTATTTCTTATTTTGTGGATATTTTTCTTTAGAGGCGCTCCCAGCGTCAGAGGATACAATTTGCCTATATTTACAGTTTCTAAGTAGATCACTCACGCCAGGTTCGATCCGTAATTATCTTAGTGGGGTCAAGTTCTTGCATGTCGGGACAGGGTTTGTATTTCCCTCCCTTAAGTCTTTTGCTATTCAGGTTACCTTACGGGGTATTGATAGATTGGCGTTACATTGCCCTAGTCGCGCGCCCCCGGTCACGCCTTCCCTTTTAGTTTCATTAGTCAAGTCGGATGTTTGTACGTATGAGTCACCGGTCGACATAGCCTTTTCTTGTGCGTTTTTATTCGCCTTTTTTCTTTTTGCGCGTATATCCAACTTAGTGCCTCATTCTCCGCGTACTTTCGATTATCGCAAGCATTTATGTCGTAAGGATATCAAGTTATCTTCTCACGGTCTTACAGTCCTTTTCAAATGGTCTAAAACCAATCAGACCGGCTCTCGTCGCCTCCATTTACCTCTAGTACGTAATCCTCATTCACCTCTCTGTTCAGTTGCCATGTTTCAGCGCATGTGTCAGCTCATCCCCGCACCACCTGCCTCCCCTGCATTTGTTGTCCCATCTCATCCCTCTACTTTGAGTCCAGTCACTAAGGCCGAGTTTGTGCGGGTTTTTCGTCATCGTTTATCTGTCGCAGGGGTGCCGGCTGCTGAATCTTACAGGGGACACTCATTTCGCAGAGGAGGCGCCAACTGGGCCTTTTCCTCTGGTCTGCCAGGGGAGCTTATTCAGGTCTTTGGGGACTGGTCGTCCGATGCTTATAAAAGTTATTTAGAGTATTCTATGCAAGCCAAGTTACGTGTTTCTGAGGGGATGACTCAGTCTCTACCTTCCATCTGAATGTCGCATACAGCACTCACTAGTGTGTTTGGTGGTTGTTGGTGGGTCAGAGGTTTATTTCTAGCCATTTGTTGTCAGCTAGTTCGTTCACTGGAAATAAATCTCTATTCTGCCAAACACACTGATGTGTGCTGTGTTGTCTTGTTACATCAGATCTTATAGTATCAGTTGATGCACAGGGGGAATTGGTTTATTTTATAGTATACTTTAAAATATTTAATTGCCTCATGCTAAGATTCTTATTTGTTTAATTATTAATAGGAGAGATATCCGATATTGTTATACTATTAGATGCCCTTCCCATGCTCTTCGGTGCATATCTAGTTTCAGTTGGTAGAGAGCTTTCACTGCTCACCTACTTTGTCAAATTGTTATATCAAATCGCTTACCCATCCCACCCGCCCTTATGGTGGGTCAGAGGTTTATTTCTAGCCATTTGTTGTCAGCTAGTTCGTTCACTGGAAATAAATCTCTATTCTGCCAAACACACTGATGTGTGCTGTGTTGTCTTGTTACATCAGATCTTATAGTATCAGTTGATGCACAGGGGGAATTACGTACAATCTACATGTGTAAGTATTCTGCACGGTTTTCGCTCAATAAGCACATTACATCACTACCTTGCCTACATGTTTGATGCATTAGTCTACGGCGCGCGGGCTCTTGCTCGATCGAGCTTTATTGCCATTGACAATATTTCATTGACAATGGATATATGGTCGAGAGCAAATCAAAATTAGCAACAAAAGGCCTACTCTGGGGTCCAATGTCGCCTAATAACAAACATGACATAGCGAGGTCATGATAGTTTTTGAGTTCATTTCATTTGATTTTCAGTTCATTTTTTGATGAGTTCGAGTTCGTGGAATGAAGTCGTAGAACAGCCCTTTCGAAAACGCTCGAGGAAGATTTAGAGTATGCGTATCTGGTATGTAGTAAGCGTATGCGTTTCGATGGCTTGCTTTTCAGTCTCGACTGCCTCGACTGTTTGCATGACTTCTGTACATATAGCTTTCCGTATTAGATGTAGTTACATCGCTGGTCGTGAGTTCAATTATAAATACTCAAGGACATAACTGTACACGTACTATTATAATTAGCAACAAAAGGCCTAATCTGGGGTCCAATGTCGCCTAATAACAAACATGACATAGCGAACTAGAATCCTGACCTTTCGATAGCTTCAAGATTTACAGCTGCTTTCAAAACTAAGATTCAAATCTACTTGAGTCCTGTGTGTCGTTTGTCTTCCCTTATCTGCTTCAGGAGTAATCTTGAAACTCGATACGATCAAATACTTCGCATTCTATGACCATGAAAAAAATAAAAAGAATTTGTATTTTATAACTCGGGCTTCCTTCGGAAGGGCCCGAGTAACAAGGACATCTTCTTCAATACAATATCATTTCTCTGACATCATGACAATCAGTGACAGTTGAGTGACGAGGGAGACCATGTGGCGGGTGAGTATGTACATGATACGTCTTGAGGTTGCATAGGTCAGATGGTTCTGATAACGCCCTCACGTTTGTTTTTGTTAAATATATTTTGAGCGAGCTTCTAGTCCTTCTACCACTTCTAGTCATTGAACGATGAACTAGAATCCTGACCTTTTAATAGCTTGAAGATCTACAGCTGCTTTCAAAACTAAGATTCAAATCTACTTGAGTCCTTCCTGTGTGTCGTTTGTTTTTTTCTTATCTGCTGAGTAATCTTGAAACTCGATACGATTAAATACGTCGCATACTTTCGTCATTCTTTAGCCGAACAAAACTACGACGACGACGACGACGACTACTACTACTACCGAAAAACGCATTTTATAACTCGGGCTTCCTTCGGAAGGGCCCGAGTAAAAAGCAGCAACAATAAATTGTGTGGACATGCAAATTTGGCGACGGGACGCGTACGGCGGCTCAACTGCGACGACAGACGATGATACGGACGTGACAGCTAGTTCCCGCCCCAAAGGCCGGCCAATCAAAAATGTGCAACAACAAAAAATCAAATTAAAAAACTTCGACTGAATGATGAATCGTTCTCGAGTAGCTCTGGAATACTTTGACCGTAGTAATGCAAGTCACAACATTGAACTAGATGAAAACAAAACGTCTTTTAATATGGCTGAACTCGATCCGATTTCTATTCCGTGACAAACTTCTTGTCAACGCTTTCAAAACATCGATCAGCGTTTAGTAAATGAAATTTCGCCAAAATATATCGTCGAGAGATGTGAGATGTAAGCTTATTTTTGATGTTGGAATCGCTTTTTTAGGTAAATCTCGGATATCCGAGTTCTGTTTCGACAAGAATTCTAGGCCTTGGAGGCCTTATACCTAAAAAATATATAAGCTTACGGGTTCGTACGGTTCGTATGGTTTCAAGACGGTTCACACCACACGTCAATCCAGCGGCTCGGCCGATTAAGCTTATATTTCATAAGCTTCACAACCATATTTATAAAAGGTTTGACACAAATTTGTACATAAATTCTGTTACTGATTTATGTATTGTTTAATACAGCTTGTCTCTCTTCTCCTGTTCTACAAAAAATAACCTAAGTTATTTTATTTAATGTAATACAATATATAATTTTATAAAGCGAAATTCTAACTTTTAAAAATATACAACGTACGTCCGATGGGCAAAAAGTGCGCGATAGGCAAAATGTGCGCGATAGTCAGAAAATGCAAAAAGGGCAAAAAGTGCGCGATAGGCAAAAAGTGCGCGATAGGCAGAATCGCGCCTAAGGCAAAAAGTGTGCGATGAAAGTTTTTGCCTAACGCGCGATTTTGCCCAACAAAATTTTGGTGAAAACGGAGCTTCGATGTTACGGGGTTTTTCGAGATTTTCGCGGGAGACAGGTACGTTTTTTTGCTTGTTTCTTATAGTTTTTTCCTCTTGACAAAATTTATTTCTCAACTAGAGGTGGACTGATAATTCGCTTTCAAAACATGTAAATATTTTTACAAACTTATTGATAAAACAAAAACTAGAGCATTTTCTAAACAAATTTCAGCTTTAAAATTCGTAGCTTACACGTTGTACACCAACTCCGTGTGGAGGGCCATTTGTAAACAAAAATCTTGCCATTTTGATTGGTTAGATTTTGACAAGCAACCATTTGAATGTAACCTCCTCTGCAGGCAACTCTAAAATACTATAGCTCTATCAGATGGGTTTCCTGTGGAGCTGCATCGAAGAGGGCAGAGGGAGACTGGAGACAAGGGGAGGGGGGAAAGAAAAGGGCCAAGTCCCTCTCGGACTTTGGCCTCACACAGGGATCCCAGAAAAACAAAGGGATCCCAGGCGGAGGGGGCTACATTTGAATGCTACTTGCAAGCTTCTCAAATCAGATTTCAATTTCACCAACAGCCTGAATTGGCTTGGTGATCAGCCAAAATCAGTATAAATCATCAGTCAAAATCATGATTGCCATCGTAAATTTGTTATCATCAGTGGGGAAAGCTTCACCTTGTGCCTGGTCATCAGTCAACATTAAGCCGAAAAATACTCTAAAATCTGGAAAATGTAGTCAATGGAGAAAAGCATGAGGTTGTGTAACTTAATTATCTTGAAAAATATGAAACAATGTTAGAGAACTACAATTCGGCGGAATGTTTGATGGTCTGTGGATTTTCTCAAGTGATGGATTTATTATCAGACTGTCCGAAAAAGTCAACAAAATAATGAACTTTTATCATTGTGAATCTAATCATCGATACGATAGATCTAGTAGTTACTTGAATGAAAGAACAAACTGTGGAGAATAGCTGCGATTAACTGATGAAAAATTTGGCTTGCTAACACTATGAACTATGGTTGTGATTTACGATAGTCAGCTTGATCGGTATGACTATTCTCTTTGTCACTGTAAAATATGTAGCTGAAAACATGTTTTATGTTTGCCAAAATTATTTTTTTTGCATTGACCAGACGATGGACTGATGACGTTCTACCATGGTACTGTATGTACTCCTATTTACCATGGCTCGCAACCAATCAAAAAGTGAGCTACTCATAGATTAATAATAATAATTGTGGTAACAAATTCAATTTCTGATTTATTTTTGATGCAATTTCTCCTGTGCCTAACATGAGCTGAAAATGTTACTAATAATTTATCAAGTTGTGCTATTCATTTCTGGAGTTCATATTCACACTGCTGCTTGATTTAAGGGCGGTGGGGTCACGTGACCTCTTTGTGCAAGTCCCCTAACTCTTTTAGTTGCCCTATTGCACACCAGTGTTATACCAACCCTCTTCTGATGCACAGTCACACACATAATCAATCAATTAGTCAATCAAGTAATGACTGTCAGCTTTGTACAATGGTCTACTTATAAGTCTGGACACTGTTGACTCACTCTGTTGACTGCCAGAGTTTTGTTGATTTATTTATATATATTGCTATCGATAGGAATTCCAGATGACACTGCTCCGCCACCATACCATGAAGGACAGAATAATCCCAGCTATGGTGTAAACCCACCACAAGGTTACCCAAGTCAACCTGGGTACCCTCCCCAGGGTCAACCAGGGTACCCCCCAGTACAGGGCCCACCTGGGTACCCCCAACAGGGCCCACCAGGGTACCCCCAACAGGGCCCAACAGGGTACCCACCTCAGGACAAAGCTGGCTACCCAGCACAAGGCCAGCCAGGATTTGGGTACCCCACTGGATACACCCAACAACCAATGCCAGTTGCAATGTCGACCACCAATGTCACTGTTGTGGTAAAGTATTACACATGTTTGATTTCAAATGCTTTGATTTTGTACTCATGAACGTGTGTTTTTCCTGTTTAGCAAACTGGTGGGCCAATGGTGATTGGTGCTATGTTCCCCCCTGATCATTGTGGACTTGCTTGGTTTGCTTGCTTGTGCTGTTGTTGGCCCATTGGAATCTGTGCCATTCTCAACTCCAACCACGTAATAACAATAATTCAATATTATTATTATTATTATTATTATTATTATTATTATAATGGTGATGGTGCATGACGATGGTGATAATAATGAGAATAACAATAATGGTGATGGTGATGGTGATGATGATGATAATAATGAGAATAATAATAATAATTAATAATGGTGATGATGATGATGATGATAATAAGAATATGATGAATGTGATGTTCGGCATAGAGCTTACACAAATACACCTATTTCAAATAACGTTGTCGCGTTCAAAGCAACAAGCGTCAAGCCAAGACCGAAGTGCATGCTGGTCTTGTGTAATCAGACCTATTTTCTATGGAACGAAGTGTAATATGCAAACAAGCACATGGAAATGTTCACATTTTGTAATTAGTCCTTATAGAAACAATTGTGATTTAAATAATTGCCAACACAAAACCAGCATTCACTTCGGTCTTGGCTTGACGCTTGTTGCTTTGAACGTGACAACGTTATTTGAAATAGGTGTATACACATACGCAGTAAAAGTACATGTAGCACATGTGAAACAGATAGAAAGGCAGTTACAATGCTATAAATCCTTATTCCTTATTACCCATGGCCTGCTTCCCAGTCTGGCCTTCTAACTCAGCCAGTAGAGCATTATATAGTGATATATATTGGTGAGGAAGGATTTTATGTCAAACACAAGAAATATCAAGTTCTTCCTTCTATTTCAAAATACCGTCAGAGGTAGAACTCTTGCAAGTGTTTGAATGGCTCTTCCCTGTTTAAAACTGCATGAAATATCTAAGAAAAAGAAACTCAATTCCAATATAATCTCTCCTTCTCACTCCAGATCACCTCCCCCATTCCGCTTCCCTATTATCCCTCCCCACCCCATAATGCACCCCTAATCCTCATACAACCACTGTTCTCTCTTTCTTTCCATATGTAGTATTTAGTATATGTCTTATACAAAAAGTAACCGCTGACCACCTGAATCACCTTTTTTTAATAACTACAGCATGCACTACGGTAACCCAGTCCTGAACACTGCATGCTGTTTACAAACTGTATTATGACAGTCGACCCATGAAGTGAAACAAACGAATTTTAGTGCTTAATAAAGGCCTGATTAATTTGTTTTAATTTGTGGAAATGTTTAAAGTGCTACTTGGACGAATATTGATCGAAATTTAAATTAGCTGAAACTTCACTGAAATAATCTCAAAGAGCCATACAATTACTGGTTAATGTGTTTTCTCAAAATTCCTATGGGAAGTATTACATTTTTATGAATCTTTAGAAGTGTAAGTGAGGTCATCTACTCAACCGTAACAATCAACACAGCTTCGCTCCATACATTTCTTTGTGTTTAATTTCTTGAATTATTTTATTTCTATGAAGCTAAAAGTTTGGGTGAAGGAGTTTTCTTACATTATTTGTGCTTATGATTGATTGTCTGACCAGTTGTCTTCAATGCAGAGCTGTTATCTGAACAAAACATTGAGATATTTTGACTCACAAAAATACAAAGAAATGTATGGAGCTGAATGTTGGGTTGAGTAGATGACGTCACTGACACCTCTAAAGATTCATAAAAATATAGTACTTCTCTCTGGAATATTGAAAAAAGATTTTAACTAGTTATTATTAGACCCTTGAAGAATTATTCAATGAAGTTCCAGCTAAATTAAATTTCGATTGATTTTCGTCCAAGTAGCACTTTAAGAAAGAAAGAAGTTGCTCGAAATAAAAAAAGTTGCTCGAAATAAAAAAAGTTGCTTGAAATAAAAAAAGTTACCCGAAATCGGAAAAGTTGCGCAAAAGTTGCCAAGCAACTTGTGGACACCACCCCTAATCCCCACCCCACCCTAATCTCCCAAACTACCCCTAATAAAGTAAAGTTTTCCCCCACCCCACCACCCCTAATCCCCCACCCCACCTAATCCCTCACCCACCTAATCCCCCACCCCACCTAATCCCCCACCCCGCCTAATCCCCCACCCCACCACCCGTAATCCCCCACCCCACCACCTGTAATCCCCCACCCCACCACCTGTAATCTCCCACCCCACCTAATCCCCCACCCCGCATAATCCCCCACCCCACCTAATCCCCACCCAACTAATCCCCCACCCCACCATCTGTAATCTCCCACCCCACCTAATCCCCCACCGCACCACCCATAATCCCACACTCCACCAGGAGCTCCTGACCCCACCTAATCCCCCATCCAACTAATCCCCCACCCCACCACCTGTAATCCCACACTCCACCTAATCCCCCACCGCACCACCCGTAATCCCACACTCCACCAGGAGCTCCTGACCCCACCTAATCTCCCACCCCACCTAATCCCCACCCAACTAATCCCCCACCCCACCACCTGTAATCTCCCACCCCACCTAATCCCCCACCGCACCACCCGTAATCCCACACTCCACCAGGAGCACCTGACCCCACCTAATCCCCCATCCCACCTAATCCCCCACCCAACTAATCCCCCACCACACCACCTGTAATCCCACACTCCACCTAATGCCCCACCCCACCTAATCCCCCACCCCACTTAATCCCCACAACACCACCACTAGTGAGATATTAATTGCATTATTTAACCCAGGCACGTGATGCAATCAACCGTGGTGACTTGGCATCTGCTACAACCCACAGTCAAATGGCCAAGAAGTACGCATCCTGGGCCATTGCTTGTGGCATTGTCATTATTATATTGTCAGTAGTCTTAAGGGTTATTCTCTATTCTTCTACTTCGTATCATAACTGACTTTGAAGTCAGTCCAATGGCTACCTACCGCTAGGGTCGTGTATCTGTGTTTAGTTGACGTCAGAGCAGCTTGACTTAATCAGTAGTCACGTGGTGTATGACATCACGGAGTACAATGTACAACACTTCATTGGCACTAATGAACATTTCAAAGCATTTCGTTTTTAGATAGTTTTCCTTGGCATTGTTCACGTGTAATATTTTTATCCAAATCATTAACAATTCATGAGGAAAACAACGAAGAAATCATAACCGTGACAAGTGTTGTGTTTGCATGGACTTTAACAGCGATTTTCTCCGCATAAATTACTCGCATAAACATTTTGGTGAAACATGAAATGGTAATGATATTTTTTTTGTTTTCCTCATGAATATTATAAACTTATTTTAGTATATAGTCTCCCTATATTCCATGTTACAGAGGTTTATTCTTTGATTTTGGGAAGTTCACACTATAGCGTCGGAACAGTTGCAAGCATTGCTGCTGACCCAAATTACGATATATTTGCGGCTCAAAAGTTTACAATGTTGGAGCGAGCGAGCGAGTGAGTGACAACTTCCGGTTCAAAAATTCCATCCCCTAACTGATCCAGATTCCGCATCCGCCGCTATTGTGAACCAGCCTTTAATCGGTCTTAAGCCTCGTTTACATAAATGGTACAGTTATATATTGATAGTGCTTGTGCAATACATTGTAGATAGAGTCGTTTTCGTATGAGTGGGAAACCTACGGCACGGAGTTGCAGCACGGAATCGAAGACATCTATTCAACCAATCACAGCGCGCAAATTCATTGCTCAACCATCAGAATGCTTGGAAATGGTCACGGTACCGTCACCGCACGGCTCGAACCATCCCGTAACTACTTCCCGTAGAGTCCGTGACGTAAATAGACATTAGAGCAGAGTATGACTGTGAAAACCTTACGTCACGTGATGATTTAGGATTTCGAATGAATCCGTGCCGTGCGCCGTGATTTTTCACAGTCCTACAAAATCTGCTCTAGTCTATTACTGAGACATTAAAGTACAGCCTAATTTCATTGTGTTCTTTGGACTATTACACACTAACTAATAACTATATACTGTATACTGTATGCTCTCACACCATTTTATAACTATAGACAAAGTAGAGACAGGAATACTATAGTATTAAATACGTATAAAAATCAGGAATAAGTTTTCCATACTTCATGACCGAAGGGTTCACTAGTTCCACAAACTCCATCTTGAATCGCGTGTTGTTGCGCAGCACGCAGTTCATGTATTAAATACACCTAGCAACAAGCAACAAGCTGACGACCGCAAAGGACTTTGGGAATCTCCTAATTAATTAATTTATCCGTGGTACTTGAGAAGTTAGTATTGTTGGGAGGGGGGGGGGGGTGACAATTTCCAAAAAAGAATTCAGTCCTAGAAAAAAAAAAAATGGCCCAAAAACAATAGCTGATATCGTAGTTACACTCCAATGACTCTGAACAACGGTTTCAAATCGAGGCTATCGGGTCAGTACAAAAACTTGACCCGATAGCCTCGACTTGAAACCTTTGTTCAGAGTCATTGGAGTGTAACTTCAATATCAGCTATTATTGCAAGTATCCTACCACCTAAAATAAATCCTGCTTGAAGCTGCCTTTCTATACATTTTGCCTCCAGATAGCATGTTGTCAACTGTCTTGCTTGCTTGCAGGAATTCTTTTTAGGTGGTAGGGTACTTGCAGGAATTTTTTTGGGACATTTTTTCTTTGCAGGCATTTTTGGGGGGAATTGTCACCAAGAAGACATCGATCAGTCCATAGGCGATAGGTTATAGGTCGTTCCAAGACCGAACTGCATTATGGTAACAGCTTGAATAGCCAAAGATAGCACTTCCTGTATGAAAAGCTGTATGATATCCTAACTAATTGATTTCAAACAGAACAAGACAAATTTTGAATGAATTTTCTCTGGCATCCACGACATTCAAGCTGTTACCATAATGCAATTTTTTGAAATAGGTGTATACGTACTGGTCTGCTATACTGGGCTGATACTCGAGGGATACCCGAGGGCCGATGAGACAACGTAAATTTACCACAGGAAGCCCGCGTATATATATTTTCACCAGTTGGATGTCGTTGGATGCAGTTCCGGCTTTGGAAAATACGAACAATAGAGCTACAAGGGCTGAATTGGTCTTCTGACTTTACTTGGAGTACTTGGAATAAGGTAAGAGTCATGACTGACACGGTAATATTGTAAGTTTCAATGTGAAACGGTTCTAAATCCCGGTTCTAAATGCTCGGCGACCATTTCCTGCTTGAAGAATTCATGGCTTGAAACGGCCAGGGTACATTGTTGACGTGAGAGAAGTATGATTAATCTGATCATATTCGCATTAATAATTAAAACAATATAAATCATAACCGTGGCAGACTTTGTATTTCTGATACAAAATCGTCTTCATTTTTATAGAGAGTAACTTAGACTTTCTCGGTCATTAGTACTGGTATCTTGAAAATTATAGTAGAACATGATTTTATACATCTGTGGATATGATAAGTCTGATACAATATTCACAACCGTACTGTATTGGAATTAAAATTGTAATTCCCATACAGTAGAGTGCAATTTAGAAAAGTGTGAAATAGTACTAATTTTAAATAGTACTAAATAGTGCTATTTCTATTGTTTTCTATTGTTTCATTAGTGCTATTTAGTACTAATTAGTTATTTAGTTTTCAAGCTTTTCTAAATTGCACTCTATCGGCCCACTACTATAGAGTAGTGGTCGCGTGACATTTCCTGATCCCATGACAAACCAATAAGACAATATACAATAACTTTTAATTCAACACGAAGGTAATTAAAAGCATTCCCTCTTGTAGTGTATTGATTAATTAAATTATTACCACTGAATTGTCATTGAACCGCGCATATATATCCTGCGCAGGGGGATGGAAAGGGATTGGAGGAGAGGAGGGGGATGGAAAGGGATTGGAGGAGAGGAGGGGGATGGGAAGGGATTGGAGGAGAGGAGGGGGATGGGAAGGGATTGGAGGAGAGGAGGGGGGTGGGAAGGGATTGGAGGAGAGGAAGGGGATGGGAAGGGATTGGAGGGGAGGAGGGGGATGGGAAGGGATTGGAGGAGAGGAGGGGGATGGGAAGGGATTGGAGGAGAGAAGGGAGATGGGAAGGGATTGGGGAAGGAGGAGAGGGATGGGAAGGTATTGGAGGGGAGGAGGGGGATGGGAAGGGATTGGAGGAGAGGAGGAGGAGGGGGATGGGAAGGTAATGGAGGAGAGGAGGGGGATGGAAAGGGATTGGAGGAGAGGAGGGGGATGGGACGGGATTAGAGGAAAGGAGGGGGATGGGAAGGGATTGGAGGAGAGGAGGGGGATGGGAAGGGATTGGATTGGAGAGAGAGGGGGGGGGGAAGGGATTGGAGGAGAGGAGGGGGATGGGAAGGGATTGGAGGAGAGGAGGGGGATGGGAAGGGATTGGAGGAGAGAAGGGGGGGGGGAAGGGATTGGGGGAGGAGGAGAGGGATGGGAAGGGATTGGAGGGGAGGAGGGGGATGGGAAGGGATTGGAGGAGAGGAGGAGGAGGGGGATGGGAAGGCAATGGAGGAGAAGGGAGAAATGACTTGAACATGAACAACTAGAGCTTATTATTAGACTTGCGGTCCGTGAACATGTGTATTGTTAGTAATGTAGTTTGTAAGGTTTCTTCAAGCGTAAAAGACTCAGAAAAATACTTGTTATCTTAATTAACGCATTATCTTCCTGTATAACTGATCTATTCTAAGCTTCATCCGTGGGCTATTTCTACACTGGCAGGGGCGTAGCTAGGTGGAGGGGGTGGTCCTAGGGTGCCCGTGTCCCCCCCCCCCCCCCCCCCCCCCCCCCATCAGTAGTGAGTGGGGGAAGACTCAAACAATCTGGTATTAAAGACGGGTTGAGAGGATAGGGCTATGCCAGGGGGTAGCGTACTTTACGCATATTAAAACTATAGAAGGTATACAAACCCTGCAGGTGTTTTGGGGCTCTTACGTGCCACCGTGCATATACGCACGTGCGCGACTTGAGAAATCCGGCGACTTTTTTATATTTATTTATTTATTACGGTTCGAGATCACATCCCAATTACCCACTATCCAAGTATGTGTATCCCCACCCCTCCACCCCAATGATGATTTGTATCATTACGTACTGCGTCCTGGTTGACGTAGCCTGCGTGGCTCCCATCAATCAATCAATCAATCGTTTATTTATAGACGTTAACGTCAAAGAGCAAAAGCTCGTTCAAAATAAGCGCCGTCTTCATTTACGCTGGCTATGCTTAGGTTTATAACGAATTAATTGTTTTCCCCCTCCTTTTTCAGAGATAATTTCACAATTTCTGCATAACAATGGATGCTCCTCCACCTTACCCTGGTACCGGCGATAATCAAGGATATCAATACACTCCCAGCTCCAATGTAAACCCAGGATACCCATCACAGGAATATGGAAGTATCTCAAGACCACCTGGGTACCCCCCTGCGTACACCCAAAAACCAATGCCAGAAATAACCACTATAACCAATAATATATCAATATTGTGGTAAAGTATATTACATGTTTGATTTCAAATGCTTTGATTTTGTACACATCGGTATAGTTGTTATGTTTCGTTTAGCAAGCTGATAGACCACGTCTGACTATTGTAGACGTCTTGCTTGGCTTTCTTGCTTGTGCTTTTTCCCCATTGGAATCTGTGCTATTTTCAACTCAAACCTGGTAAGATTTTATTCAGGCTCGTAACCTGCAATGTGCTGCATGCACCAACAGGCTCATAACTTAGCATGCAATTTGCTGGACACATGTTACGCAATTATAAGCCCCTGCATGGGTGTGTAGCTACCCTGATGCTATGGTCTATATATGTACTATTGCAATTATAAGCCCCTGGGTGTGTAGCTACCCTGATGCTATGGTCTATATATGTACTATTGCAATTATAAGCCCCTGGGTGTGTAGCTACCCTGATGCTATGGTCTATATATGTACTATTGCAATTATAAGCCCCTGGGTGTGTAGCTACCCTGATGCTATGGTCTATATATGTACTATTGCAATTATAAGCCCCTGGGTGTGTAGCTACCCTGATGCTATGGTCTTCGGCTAACGCCTCGCTATTCAGTAAACAAAAGGTAAAGGTATTTATGTTACTTTGATAACGCGGGGAGTGATTGCCCAATCTCCCGGGCCAGGGGCTCGTGTATAAAGCGTCCGAAGGTGCGCCCATTTACCCCCTCCCTCCATCAGTGCTCCGTTTTCCGGGTATTTAAAGCTGCATTGAGTTACACGGATTAGAAATAAGTCGAAACAAGGATGTGAGGTGGTGAAGAATCGAACCGGGTACCTCTCGCATAGTAGGCCGCGCACTAACCAACTAAGCCATCCTTGCTCCTTAAGTATCACTTCGTATCAAACATCCAATGACTATCTCTGCATCTGTGTAGTAACACACTGTAAATCGTTGTAATCGAGCTCATCGTTCATCAACATATTTGACATTGACTGATATGACAGCAACTGTCAGCTCCGTCATCATGTTGGGTGCACAGGCAGCCCAACCATTCATTTTTGAGGCTACTATATAATCAAACAAGTCGCTCAATGAGCGTACACTCGCGCATTATGACAATGACAATGACAGTTGCGTGACGAGGGAGACTATGTGTCGGTGAGCATAGATAGAGATCTCCGAATCGTCCGTCTGTATCTCCGAATCGTCCGTCTGCAGTACGTACTTTGGACGTCCAGTTAAGGTTGCATATCATGGTCAGATGGTTCTGATAACATATTTCGTTTGTTCGTTGTAATGAAGGCGCGTTTGTTTTTTTTGCGTATGCGTTTGTATGTGAAATGAGCGTGTTTAAAGCCCGTGTTTTATCGGCCATAAAGATCCGAGCCGTCTGGCTTCAGATATATTTAAACTTACAAAGCACTATTTTCAGTCAATCCGTGCTTGTTGACGTTGTTGCGGTACATGCACTCCATTATGAAACTATCTTCAGTTTGAAATACAAAACACTATTCAGTTTAGCAGCATTAAAACAATTATATTTAAGTTGATGCGTTCGTGGATCGGCCCTTTCAAAAACACTCGAGATCTTTCAGATCGAGTGGACCCACACGGCTATATGCAGAAGAGAAATGATGTTGTATCGAAGGCAAGCCATCGATCACTTCCTTTTAAACATGCTCATTTCACATACAAACGCATATGCCGTTTCATATATATTCAACACAATTGCAACTGCTTCTCTCTCGATACAGCACGAGCTTCTACACAGCACTTCTAGCCGGTAGTCGTGGAACGATGAGTTAGCACTTCTATTAACGATGACCCTAGAGCGAACAATACTTCGAATTTAGTTTGATATACGCTCGGAAACTATTTGACCCGTTTGAACATAGAATTACTTCATTAGGCGTTCGGATATCATCGCCCCCGTTTTCAGCCAATCGAAACCCTGAAACAGACATTCCTGGCCGATACAGGAGCCCATTAGTAGGAGCGTCCATCTCCCATATAGGGTATGTGTCACAGCATATTAGCAGATAAATCTATTTTTAGATCAGTAGTTCGCGCGAAAAAAACACCTCGACCAATCAGAGCAGGGATAATTTAGCCAATCACAACTCTCTAAATCAGTCGCACAAGACAGGCAGACAAGACAGAGAAGCGAGCTTTTCATCCAAACCTTTCGAGTTCAAATTTGAGCGAAGAGAGCGATTATACAAGTAAAGAACACAGTAGTCCACCTCAAAGTAAGCCTGATGAATCGATAAAGCGAGTCGCTTCTGCATGGTGCAAGGAAAGGAAATAACCAACTGTCAAAAGTGACTCCAGCGCCGAAGACGGCAAATCTCTCAGCTCAGCTTAGCTTTTCGAGAGAACTTGAGGCGTAAAACTTTCACGAAAATATACAAAATTTGACCTACACAGAGCAGTTGAAGCCTCTTCTTTCATCGATCTTATTTGAAAGGTACAACGGCGAAAATAAATTAGCCAGACAAATGTACAAATGATTGAGGGAATCGAGACTCGTGCATCTCTTTTGAGTTTTGTCGTTTTGGATCGGCGAACTGATCAAGATTCAAGACTGCAAAGTCAACAAAGAAATGTTTGCAAAATATACTGTTAGATACTTCACAGGCAGGTAAGAACTCAGGTAATTTAGTTCAAGCTCGTAATACTAGGTTTTGCCAAAAGATGTTTTGTATGAGAAAAAAACATTGTCAAGTTTTCAGATCGAAAAGGCGGCTTCTTCATGATGTGAGTTCATGCAGTTCTTGTGGAGTCCTTGTAGACCAAATTTGAAACCAGTTTGGTTATATTTAATTCACTGAATTTGTAAACCCACGTAAAATAAAGTTTGTAAGTAATTGTATGTAATAACCAAGAGATTATCGAGGGGGAAAATCAGATTTCAACCGGCAGGAAATCGAGTATACGAATATTAAGTTTACTGTTTAGTGTGATACACGAACTCGTTTAACTGACATAATTCACATGCACCATCAAATAAGATCGATGAAAGAAGAGGCATCAAAGGAGATTTCAGCTGAGCTAGTCATTTCCGACTGAATTAGAGCTCTGTGTAGGTCAAATTTTGTATGTTTTCGTGAAAGTTTTACGCCTCAAGTTCTCGAAAAGCTGAGCTGAGAGATTTGTCGTCTTCGGCGCTGGAGTCGATTGTGACAGTTGTGTATTCCTTTCCTTGCACCATGCAGAAGCTACTCGCTTTACCGATTCATCAGGCTTACTTTGAGGTGGACTACTGTGTTCTTTACTTGTATAATCGCTCTCTTCGCTCAAATTTGAACTCGAAAGGTTTGAATGAAAAGCTCGCTTCTCTGTCTTGTCTGCCTGTCTTGTGCGACTGATTTAGTGAGTTGTGATTGGCTAAATTATCCCTGCTCTGATTGGTCGAGGTGATTTTTCGCGCGAACTACTGATCTAAAAATAGATTTATCTGCTAATACGCTGTGACACATACCTATATTAGATGGACGCTCCTACTAATGGGCTCCTGACCGATACGATCACATACTTCGCATTTTGTGGCCTACGAAAAATAAAAAGAAAGCCCATTTTATAACTCGGGCTTCCTTCGGAAGTGCCCGAGTAATAAAATGATATCTGCGTCTTTTTTGATGGGTTTCATGTGGTAGAGCGCGCGCGCGCAATATGTATATATCGGGCTCCCTGTGTTGTCCTATGTTGGGTTCCCTGTGTGCGTCCCGCAAGAAGAGCCCGCAGCAATGTACATACACATGTACTGCGGGACGCGCACAGGGATCCCAACATCATACATTTCTATGCACAGGGAACCCAATATAATACGTATCGCGCGCGCGCGCTCTACCACAGGAAACCCATCAAAAAAAGACGTGCGCATACAAATATATTTTTATTACTCGGGCACTACCGGAGGAAGCCCGAGTTATAAAATGTGCTTTCTTTTTTATATTTTTTATTTATTTTTCTTCGTAGGCCACAAATTGCGAAGTATGTAATCTCCCGCCCCACCTAATCCCCCACCCCACCACCCCTAATTGCCCACCCCACCACCCCTAATTGCCCACCACACCACCCATAATCCCCCACCCCACCACCCCACCATCCATAATCCCCCACCCCACTACCCCTATTACCCACCCCACTACCCCTAATTGCCCACCCCACCACCCGTAATCCCCCACCCCACCACCCATAATCCCCCACCCCACTGGCATGTAGTACTTCCAGGAACACCAGAACACCGGAACACCGGAACATGGAACACCAGAACATGGAACACCAGAACATGGAACACCGGAACACCGGAACACGGAACACCAAAAACATAGAACACCGGATCACGGAACACCGGAACACCCCGGAACACCAAAAACCCGGAACACCATCGGTAAAACCCGGAACATCCCGGAACACCATCGGTAAAACCAGGAACATCCCGGAACATCCCGGAACATCATCAGTAAAACCCGGAACACCATTTTTTTTGGCATACTGCAAGCTTTTTAATTATGTGCCACCCTGGTGTCCCCTGCTCTCTGTTCGTTGCTGACCATCTGCCACTTACAGAATGCCATAAAACATATCTCACGAACGAGTTCGGTTTGGATCTCAGGTAGATAAGGACCTTCGTAGTGGTCATTAGCGGAAAAAATCATAACTGCTAAAGCTTAAGACGTGCAGATTATTATGTTGTTAGTTATGTTTTATCCACATGAATTAAATTGCCCGCATGCGAGAAACAAACATTTGTACAACAGCGAATTACCAGTCGCATATATAGATTCAACCAAAATTCAATGAATTCGAAAGTTCGTCAAAAGGTAAACGAGTGGACGTACTTAATTATTCAACTGATTGTCTGGGCGATTTTGGATATTTTCATTTGGTTCCTTTTATGTGAACCCTAATGCAGAATGTTCGTCAAAAATTCAGTTCCCACATCTTTGGAAAGTGATTGTGTTTGGGTCAACATGTGCTGATTGAAACTACCTTGGTAAACAACTTAAACAGAAAAACAGCGGTCAAATTCAATATTCACTGATATAAACCTTGCCTTTGTTTTGGATTTCTACATTTATAATGCTTTTAATGTTTTTTAAAATGATGTATGATTTGACAAGGTTGAACGATTATGATTTTGTTCCGTGAATGACACCGACGAAGGTATACGGTCAACTTAAAACATGTGTCGGAATACGTTACCCTAAATAGATTGGGAGTGCAGTGGTCTAAGTTATCCTGAGTCGATAGGATTTTAACAGTACAGTACTAAAGTGATGACGTCACGGGTTTAGGCCTTCAGTTTGCAATCCTGGAAAGTATTAGTATTTACACAACAACTTTGTGTTTAGGTTGAAGTAAAAATTAACTTAAAAAATAGTGTTCAGTGACAAGATGGCACTCCTCTTGTAATTGAGACACATGGTTGTAATGTACCTGAGATGCCAGCCACCGATTTCAATGGCCTAAGCCAACTATTAAAAAACGTTGGAAGAAATGTTTTGTGTATATTGATAAGTCCCACAAGTTCGTATTTGTAGTGTAAATGTTTAAAGATTTTTAAAAGATTCTTAAAAGATTGTGAAGAGAAATCAAGTCACGATAAAATAAGAAATATTTCCATCATTGTTAATACATTATTAAAAAGCTTGCAGTATGCAAAAAAAATATGGTGTTCCGGGTTTTACTGATAATATTCCGGGATGTTCCGGGATGTTCCTGGTTTTACTGATGGTGTTCCGGGATGTTCCGGCTTTTACCGATGGTGTTCCGGGTTTTTGGTGTTCCGGGGTGTTTCGGTGTTCCGTGTTCCGTTGTTCCTGGAAGTACTACATGCCCCATCCCACTACCCCTAATTGCCCACCCCACTACTCCTAATTGCCCACCCCACCACCCCTAATCCCCACCTCACTACCCCTAATCTCCACCCCACCACCCCTAATTGCCCACCCCACCACCCATAATCCCCCACCCCACCACCCATAATCCCCCACCCCACTACCCCTAATCCCCCACTACCCCTAATTACCCACCCCACCACCCATAATCCCCCACCCCACCACCCTAATCCCACACCACACCACCCCTAATTGCCCACCCCTAATCCCCATCGCACCTCCCTAATCCCCATCCCACCACCCCTGATCCCACCCCACCACCCCTAATTGCCCACCCCACCACACATAATCCCCCACCCCACCTAATCCCCCGTCGCACTACCCCTAATCCCCCACCGCACCACCCCTTATCCCCCACCCCACCACCCCTGATCCCACACCACCACACCTGATCTCCTACCCTCAAGTACATTAAGGCCTGGGTCTCAAACTTTTCAAAATGGCGGCCGCAATTCAAGAGGGGGTAGTCTAATTATTTCTCCTTGTAATATTTCTTCTTAACACTTTGGCAATTACAATATAGCCACGATGTTCACAATTACACATGATAATTTCCATGGAAACATGGAATGTGACCTTTGAACTCTAAATTAAATAATTAATATAAAAGCTTCCTGCATCATATTAAAGCGTTTTACTATGCAGGAAATTGTTATACAAGTGAATCAGAGTTAGTCCATAGTATATATATCCAATGAGGACAATTGCAAATATTATTTGTAAGGCTGATTTAGGCTAAAATGAAATATGATACTTTCAATTTAAGATTGTTTAAAAATATTTTTCTTCACCGTCCTCATTGTGGTTATAAGTAATGACTTACCCTCTATTCATATCCATAAAAATATCAGACATATGAAAACACTTTACTATAATGCAGAAGTCTTTTATAAAATACTATTTCAATTAGAGTTCAAAGGTCACATACCAGGTTTCCATGGAAACTGATATGAAATTTTTGATAAGGTCGTGGCTATATATTATTTGTCAAAGTTTAAAGGCAAAAGATTGCAAAGACAAGGAGAAAGACTACCCCCTCATCAAATAAACGGCAGCCATTTTGAAACCCAGGCCTTAATGCACTTGAGCCCCACCACCCATAATTGCCCACCCCACCTTAATCCACCACCCCTAAAACACCAACCCTAATCCACCACCCCTAATCCCCCAACCCTAATCGCCCACCCCTAATCCCCCGCCCCACCTAATCCAACACCCCACCACCCCACCACCCCTAATCCCCCACCCCACCACCCCTAATTGCCCACCCCACCACCCCTAATCCCCATCCTACCACCCCTAATCCCCACTCCACCTAATCCCCTACCGCACCTCCCGTAATCCCCCACCCAACTAATCCCCTACCACACCACCCGTAATCCCACACTGCACCAGGAGCTCCTGACCCCACCTAATCCCCCACTCCACCTAATCCCCCACTCAACTAATCCCCTACCACACCACCCATAATCCCCCACCGCACCTAATCCCCCACCACACCACCCGTAATCCCCAACCCCACCAAATCCCCCACCACACCACCCCGATAATCCCCCACCCCAACTAATCCCCCACTAACCCCCCACTCCACCACTCCACCCCACCTAATCCCACAATCCTCCACCACCACCTGTAATCTCACACTCCTCAGGAGCCCCCACTAATCCCACCCAACTAATCCCCACCTAATCCTCCACCACACCCACCTGTAATCTCACACTCCTCAGGAGCTCCTGATCCCACCTAATCCCCCACCCCACCTAATCCCCCACCCAACTAATCCCCCACCGCACCACCCGTAATCCCACACTCCACCTAATCCCCCATCCCACTTAATCCCCACCCCACACCACCCGTAATCCCACACTCCACCAGGAGCTCCTGACCCCACCTAATCCCCCACCGCACCTAATCCACCACCCAACTAATCCCCCACCCCACTTAATCCCCACCCCACAACACCACCACTAGTGAGATATTAATTGCATTATTTAACCCAGGCACGTGATGCAATCAACCGTGGTGACTTGGCATCTGCTACAACCTACAGTCAAATGGCCAATAAGTACGCATCCTGGGCCATTGCTTGTGGCATTGTCATTATTTTATTGTCAGTAGTCTTAAGTGTTATTCTCTATTCTTAAGGTCGTGTATCGGTGTTTAGTTGACGTCAGAACAGCTTGACTTGATCAGTAGTCACGTGGTGTATGACATCACGGAGTACAATGTACAACACTTCATTGACACTAATAGACATTTCAAAGTATTTCGTTTTTAGATAGTTTTCTTTGGCATTGTTCACGTGTAATATTTTTATCCAAATCATTAACAATTCATGAGGAAAACACCAAAGAAATCATAACTGTGACAAGTGTTGTGTTTGCATGAACTTTAAAGGAGAACTGAAGCCTAAATTTATCTTTCGATAAAAACAAAGAGAATGTTATGTACATTCATTTTCTAAATTAATTTCCAATTGTTTTTATTTTTATGGAGAAGAAACTTGAGTTTGAATTGTAAAAAGACATAGATTACCGCTGAAATGATCGCGGCTCACTCCAGTAATTATTCCCCTTAATAGACGTCATCTATCCCAAGGGAAAGTGCAGTCACAATATAGAGTAATTATAAGTGCATTGTATTTTATTGCACCCGAGAGAATGTTGTGAACGGATTTTAATATTCCCCTAAAACGACGTCACAAACAAAAAGATCTGAGCCGACGGTAAAACGGCAAAATGGCGGATGATATTCCATATTGAACGTAAATTATGTTGATATCTAAGAAAGATTTACAAAATCTAATACTCAAGTAATGTTAATATAAGTGATATCTAACTTTCTTGAGAAAATTTTTGTCTTCAGTTCCCCTTTAACAGCGATTTTCTTCGCACAAATTACTCGCATAAACATTTTAGTGGAATATGAAATGGTAATGATATTTTTTTGTTTGCCTCATGAATATTATAAACTCATTTTTAGTATATAGTCTCCCTATATTCCATGTTACAGAGGTTTTTTTCTTTCTATTTCGGGCAGTTCACACTATAGCGTCGGAACGGTTGCAAGCATTACTGCTGACCCAAGTTACGATATATTTTCGACTCAAAACTTTACAATATTGGAGCGAGCGAGTGAGTGACAACTTCCGGTTCAAAAATTCCATCCCCTAACTGATCCAGATCAGAACATTGAGATTCCGCATTCGACGCTATTGTGAACCAGCCTTCAGTCTCGTTTGTATAAATATTACAGTTATATGATGATAGTTGGTCCTTGTGCAATATATTGTAGATAGAGTCGTTTTCGTATGAGTGGGAAGGCTACGGCATGGAGTTGTAGCACGGAATCGAAGACATCTATTCAACCAATCACAGCGCGCAAATTCATTGCTCAACTAATCGGGATGCTTGGAAACGGTCACGGCACGGTCCGTCACCGCACGGCTCGAACCATCCCGTAACTACTTAGAGTCGTAGAGTCCGTGACGTAAATAGACATTAGAGCAGAGTATGACTGTGAAAACCTTACGTCACGTGATGATTTAGGATTTCGAATGTATCGGTGCCGTGCGCCGTGATTTTTCACAGTCATACGAAATCTGCTCTAAGTCTAATACTGCATGAGACATTAGTACAGCCTAATTTCATTGTGTTCTTTGGACTATTACACACTAACTAATAACTCTATATGCTCTCACACCATTTTATAACTATAGACAAACACGGTTGGAAAAAAGAGACCCGAAATGGGCGATTACATGTTTTCGACATACAGTTTTAATCCAATCAAACTGACACTTGGCGACATGATAGTACATGACATGACAGCTGATGTGATCGTTTTTGATTTTTTGATTTGCATTAATTTGGCGGGAAAATGACGTCAAGAAAATGTCAACAAATTTTGAAATTCAGATATACACTAATTTGATCACCACATTCGAAAAAAAAACATTAAATTAGAGATATAACTGAAACAAATTGCCGCCATTTTGTGCTATTTTTAGTAACAAAATGGCGGATTTTCAAATTTCAAAAAATCATATCTTTGGATTGAAAAACGATATCTGAGATATTGTTTCAGTTATATCTCTAATTTAAGATGTTCTTTCGAATGTAGTGATCAAATTACAGTATATCTGAATTTCAAATTTTCTTGACATTTTCTTGACGTCATTTTCCCGCCAAAATCATGCAAATAAAAGTAAAAAACACATAGGATCACCCACCATGTCCAGTACTATCACATTGCCAAGTTTCAGTTTGATTGGATTAAAACTGTATGTCGACAAAAAAGTTCGCCAATTCGGGTCTCTTTTTTCCAAGCGTGAAAGTAGAGACAGGAATACTATAGTATTAAATACGTATAAAAATCAGGAATAAGTTTTCCATACTTCATGACCGAAGCGTTCACTAGTTTCACAAACTCCATCTTGAATCGCGGGTGTTGTTGCGCAGCACGCAGTTCATGTAAGGGGTGGATCATTAGTATTGTTGGGAGGGGGGGTGACAATTTCCAAAAAAAAATTCCTGCAAAAAAAAAATGTCCCCCAAAAAATGATTGCAAGTACCCTACCACCTAAAATTTGTCCTGATTGATTTATCCATGGTACTTGAGAAGTTATCCCTACGAGTGTTGAATAGCAATCATTTGGAACTGTTCGGCCATTTGAAAATGCATGTTGTCAAAATGTCTACGGATAAATAAATGAATAAGGAGAAAGACCCAATGCCCTTTGCGGTCGTCAGCTTCTTGCTTTCTGCGGATACAACGATGTTTGGAATAGGTGTATTCATACAAATATAATGAATAACACAAAGTTTTCTAAGCGAGGGCCGGGGAGGATTGGGGCCGGAGAAGTGCAGCCTAATACAACAATTGATAGAACGACAATAGATTACAATAGATGCTATGAATATATTACATCAACTGAGTGCTACTTGGTTTTTCCCATCTTGAATCACAAGGCTGAGACCAGCCTAGCCTCCTCCGCTGGCGTCTCATATACACCTATTTCAAAAGATAGTAGCCACAAAAAGATTGTCGAAGACGATCAGTCCATAGGCGATAGGTTATAGGTCGTTCCAAGACCGAACTGCATTATGGTAACAGCTTGAATAGCCAAATATAGCACTTCCTGTATGAAAAGCTGTATGATATCCTATTAAACTAATTGATTTCAAACAGGACAAGACAAATTTTGAATTAATTTTCTCTGGCATCCACGACATTCAAGCTGTTACCATAATGCAATTTTTTTAAATAGGTCAGTATACGTACTGGTCGACTGCTATACTGGGCTGATACTCGAGGGATACCCGAGGGCCGATGAGACAACGTAAATTTACCACAGGAAGCCCGCGTATATATATTTTCACCAGTTGGATGTCGTTGGCCGCAGTTCCGGCTTTGGAAAATACGAAGGCAATAGAGCTACAAGGGCTGAATTGGTCTTCTAACTTTACTTGGAGTACTTGGAATAAGGTAAGAGTCATGACTGACACGGTAATATTATAAGTTTCAATGTGAAACGGTTCTAAATCCCGGTTCTAAATGCTCGGCGACCATTTCCTGCTTGAAGAGTCATGGCTTGAAACGCCAGGGTATATTGTTGACGTGAGAGAAGTAAGCTTATAATTAATTATCATATTCACATTAATAATTAAAACAATATAAATCATAAACCGTGGCAGACTTTGTATTTCTGATACAAAATCGTCTTCATTTTTATAGAGAGTAACTTTGACTTTCTCGGTCATTAGGTATATATCTTGAAAATTATAGTAGAACGTGATTTTATACATCTGTGGATATGATAAGTCTGATCAAGAGAAAATACATTCTTCGACCAAATGATCCATAATTTAGCTCAAAATCATATTTGGTTTCCATTTGGTGGGTCTTCTGACTATATTTTTAAGTTTACTGATTTTTTATGTCGATTGACGGCAGCGAAAAACCAAGTTCCAGCCGACTGCTTGAATGTCTGAGTTCGCATAATACTGAGAATCGCAGTAATGGCAAAAAAATAAAAAGTTTTTGAAAGGACTGAAAAACCAAGGTAAGGTTGAGTATTTTAAAATTCTACAAGTCAAGAGTGGTTGCGCGGGCATGGTAACTAAAGCTAACAATGGCTTCGATCTAAAAATAGAATTAACGGGGCACATGATGGGGTACCAGGGATTCCTTCTCTTACCTCATTTTCTCTTGGTCTGATACAATATTCACAACCGTACTGTATTGGAATTAAAATTGTAATTCCCCTACAGTATCGCCGGTCGCATCGGCCCACTACTACGGCCTAGAGTAGTGGTCGCGTGACATTTCCTGATCCCATGACAAACCAATAAGACAATATACAATAACTTTTGTTCAAATAAACTAGATCACTAATATTTAATTATTACCACTGAATCAGGTCATTAAACCGCGCATATATATCCTGCGGAGAGGGATTGGAAGGGATTGGAGGAGAGGAGGATTGGAGGAGGCTAGGGGAGGGGGATGAGAAGGGATTGGAGGAGGGGGAGGGGGGAGGGATTGGAGGAGAGGAGGGGGAGGGGGGGGGGGGGGGGGGGGGGGGGGTGAGAAATGACTTGAACATGAACAACTATAGCTTATTATTAGACTTGTGGGCCGTGAACATGTGTATTGTTGTTATCTTCATTAATGCATTATCTTCCTGTAAAACTGATCTAAGCTTCATCCGTGGGCTATTTCTACACTGGTAGGAGCGTAGCTAGGGAGAGGGGGTGGTCCTAGGGTGCCCGTGTCCCCTCCCCCCCCCCCCCCCCCCCCCCCCCCCCCCCCCCCCCCCCCCCCCCCCCCCCCCCCCCCCCCCCCCCCCCCCCCCCCCCCCATCAGTAGTGAGTAGTGAGTGGGGGAAGACTCAAACAATCTGGTATTAAAGACGAGAGGATAGGGCCAGGGGGTAGCGTACTTTACGCATATTAAAACTGTAGAAGTTATATACAAACTCTGCAGGTGTTTTGGGGCTCTTATGTGCCCACCGTGCATATACGCACGTGCGTGACTTGAGAAATCCGGCAACTTTTTTATATTTATATATTTATTACGGTTCGAGATCACATCCCGATCACCCACTGTCCAAGTATATATGTGTATCCCCACCCCTCCTCCCCTGTGATGATTTGTATCATTACTACTGTGTCCTGGTTGACGTAGCCTGCGTGGCTCCCCTCAATCAATCAATCAATCAATCAATCAATCAATCAATCAATCAATCAATCAATCAATCAATCGCTTATTTAACGTTAACGTCAAAGAGCAAAAGCTCGTTCAAAATAAGCGCAGTCTTCATTTACGCTGGCTATGCTCCTGGTGTTTTAAAAGGTTTTTTCTGTTGTTGTTTTGTTTTTGTTTTTTGTTTGTTTGTTTGTTGTTGTTTTTTTGTTTTTTGTTTTTTTTGTTTTTTTGTTTTGTTTGTTTGTTTGTTTGTTTGTTTGTTTGTTTGTTTTTGTTTGTTTGTTTGTTTGTTTGTTTGTTTGTTTGTTTGTTTGTTTGTTTGTTTGTTTGTTTGTTTGTTTGTTTGTTTGTTTGTTTTAAAAGGTTTAACGAATTGTTTCCCCCTCCTTTTTCAGAGATAATTTCACAATTTCTGCATAACAATGGATGCTCCTCCACCTTACCCTGGTACCGATAATCAAGGATATCAGTACACTCCCAGCTCCAATGTAAACCCAGGATACCCATCACAGGAGTATGGAAGTATTTCAAGACCACCTGGGCACCCCCCTGCGTACATCAAAAAAACAATGCCAGATATACCGACTACAACCAATAATATCACTATCGCGGTAAAGTATTACATGTTTGATTTCACCGATGCTTTGATATCGGTATAATGAGGGTTTATCACATAATTTCAAAACTTATAGGAGACATAGGACAAAAAAATGATTATCATAGCTGGAAAGAGCTCGTTGAAATGAGTAAAAATGTGAAGTTCGGATAAGATCGCTTCACAAATTGCGAAGATATGAATTTTCAAAAATCGAAATTTTATATGAAAACCTTTGGAAATTTACGCTGGTAGGCAACTCTTGCCTACCAACAAAGGTTTTCATACAAAATTTCGATTTTTGAAAATTCATATCTTCGCAATTTGTGAAGCGATCTTTTCCAAACTTCACATTTTTACTAAATTCAACGAGCTCTTACCAGCTGTGATAATCAATTTTTTGTCCTATGAGTTTTGAAATTACATGATAAACCCTCATTGTTATTTTTGTTTAGCAAGCTGATTGTAGACCAAATGCAGTTGGTGTTGTATACCCACCTGACTATCGTAGACTTGCTTGGTTTTCTGTCTTGTGCTGTTGTTGGCCCATTGCAGTCTGTGCTATTCTCAGCTCAAACCTGGTAAGATTTTAAACCTTTCATATGCAAATAATATTTCCTAGCTTTTTCATGTAAATAAAACTAATTTTCATATGAAGGGTTTCGCACGTACGTAGACTCGTTTTGAAACAGAGATAAAAGGAACTCGGAAATGGACTATAAGCCCGTCGCTCGTGCTGATGCTTTCGGTCTATATATAATATTAGTACTAGTACTGGTAGAAAGTGAAGTGCTGCGAGTTGTGCACTGCCGTACATGGTAACACATAAAAGTGAAATGTAGCTTTCAATGCATACATGTGAAATGTAGCTTTCAATGCATACATGTGGCTGTCCCTTGTCAGCAAGGTGCATTAGTGGTAAAATAAAATAATAAAAATGCGGTATAATAATAATAATAACTTTATTACTGTGTCATGTGTTCTAGCTTACAAGAAACCTATTTCCCTCCCATATATCTACTGATTCTCATTCCCACCCTTGTCCCATTGTTCCCATCCCACATCTCCATTGATTCTCATTCCCATCCCGGTCACATTGTTCCATTCCATGTCTCTATTAATTATCATTCCCACCCGAGTTTGGTGTTGCTTAATACAAATGCTAACACTATAATAATCTGGTCATAGACAGACAGCTATAGACATGTACCAGCACTAAAAGCATGCAATACTTTGCACTATTTATGTTGCACGCTTGTAATAGTTTGTACTCTACTGTGACATGCAGTAATTAATACAAATATGGATTCAATGAAATAGAGAATTGTGTTTGGTGTATATTATATACAATGTTACTGGCCAGATATCAGGAAAGATGTCGAAGCCTCATAGCACACTTGTAGAAGATAAAAGTACATCAGGATGGATCGTATAATTTGATTTAGTAGTTGCCTCAATGCCAATGGCAATATTAAAATCGATTGAACGTGTTGTGAGTGTGCGCTGATCAAAAGTACCGTGGGCTCACAATCATCTCCACAAACCCACAAACAAACCCACGCCGTGAAATGCAGTCGAGATTCTCCGGCGTTGCGCCACATAAGTGCCCAGATCCCACACAACCAAACATGACACAGGAACTCCGTCAAGATTAGTTTCGCTGCTCGCCTAGCGGCTCGCAGCAATAATTAAACAGGTGATTATAGAAAATAATTTATATAAGTTGTAAAATAACTTTTTGCCAGTTTAAAAATGTCAGTAATTTGCAAAGGGGCGCTTTTGTATAATAATAAATGGTGCCTGCGTTGACGTCACTGAATTACCATATCACGATTTCAAACCTTTATACAGTGGAACCTCAGTCTATTAAGGGGACACCCTCGGGACCAGGGAAAGTGTCCCCTTAAATGGAGGTGTTCCCTGAATAGAGGTTGGGCGGGGTTTGTTAATAATTAACCACCTAAACAAAAATGCCTGTTTTCTTTACTTGGAATGCAGCCATTTATTTATTCAGCAGTCAAATGCATGATTTAAGCTTACAACAGCAACTTTGGACTGTTTAAATTGTGTAATTGCGATTTGACTTTGTACATAGATTAGTTTAGCCGGGTAATTATATGATTACCAATTACTGTAATAATATTCATGACCATTTTTACAGACAATTACTTTTGCAATTCAAGTGCACTGCAGCGTGTAAATTACCTTCTTAGCCAATCAGAATCGTTAATTTTTTTCATGTACTGTAAATTATCATAAGCGTAGCAGACATTTGTAAATCGGATACAGAATCGTCCTCATTTGCATTCAACTTTAACTTGGATTTTCTTGGCCAAACTGTTTCCTATCATCCAAATTACAGTAAAACATCCACTTATACGTCGTTGGATTCGATAAGTCAGATCAATCAGTCGCCTACGGCTCGAGTTTGTAAATCCATACAGATCGGCCGCGAATATTGTATCTATTACTTATTTAATAGTAGTAGTTGTCCCCTTAATGCAGGTTAAAATAGCACTCCTTTACGCTGTAGGAAGTTCCCCGCCATTCCCTTAATAGAGGTGTCCCTTTAAGAGAGGTGGTAAATACAAAGATTATATGAGTGTTTTGCCGGGACCTGGAATAGTGTCCCCTTAATGGAGGTGTCCCAAAGTAGAGGTTCCACTCAGTAACTCGCAAATGCGAAATTTACATAACGCCAAATTTATTTCAAAACTGTACTCCAACCAAGTCCTATACACTTCAAAAACATTCGATTTTCAAAATAAATAAATAACCCTGATATGCACTCCAAAATAATAGCAATGTGTAACTTACAATTAATAACATAAACCTGTCTCTCTCTTCTTCAAGTGCTCCGTAAGTTGAAGAATACCTTTGACAGCACATGCATTGTAATACTCTCACTCTATAGGTGACACTTGAATATCAATTTGATAACCTGGCCTCCCGTGAGGATTGCAGCAAGAGAGCCCGTTTCCTTTTCAATCAGAAGCATTAATTTGACAGAAGAAATCCTGTAAGGTATGCTAGAACGAAATTGCTGGCGCATGAAACCGGATTCGGTCAAATATACTATTTCGTAACACGAGAAAATAAACGCTTACGATACGTGTTCAAATAACGCCGTGTAATGTTCTTTTTCCCTCCCCATAGTGCATTTTTTGATAGACCAAAAAAATCCGTACCTAGCTAAAGGTACTGAGGTTCATGTTGCCGAAAAAGTACAAAAACCTTGCTCTTGGATGCAGATAGTATGAATTTTTAGTGAGATATTTTCAGTGTGATAATAAGCGTGCATTGTATTGTGAAAATATGCACGTTACTATGAAAGAAATTTGGCGTTTATGTCTACTTATAAGAGATATTTGGAACATTTGAGTTAGTCTAAGACCAGTGAGTTCGCTGGCGGCCATGAGTGACCTACCTTCTATATTTTCAACTGGTAGGGCTTTCTTTTTTGTTTATCTGCTATAACACTCTAATTTACAAGCGGTTTCACGGCCTAGAAAACCACTACAGATGATAAGGATAGTTGACATGCACAGGCCCCGTCCACAAGATCCGTTTCGAGTAAAGAAAAACTCCGTTTTTTATTTATTGACAAGTAAACGGAGAAAAAGAAAGCCTATACACTACTGTATTTTCACATCGTTTTACGAGCTTGGGCTACCTTAGTGCTTATACGTCGTTGGATTCGATAAGTCAGATCAATCAGTCGCCTACGGCTCGAGTTTGTAAATCCATACAGATCGGCCGCGAATATTGTATCTATTACTTATTTAATAGTAGTAGTTGTCCCCTTAATGCAGGTTAAAATAGCACTCGGGACGCTCAAAAAGTGTCCCCGGCCGTCCCCTTAATAGAGGTGTCCCTTTAATAGAGGTGGTAAATACAAAGATTATATGAGTGTTTTGCCGGGACCTGGAATAGTGTCCCCTTAATGGAGGTGTCCCAAAGTAGAGGTTCCACTCAGTAACTCGCAAATGCGAAATTTAAATCACAAAATACTGAACCATCCCACTATTCACTTCAAAAACAATCGATTTTCAAAATAAATAAATAACCCTGATATGCACTTAAAATAATAGCAATTTTAACCTACAATTAATAAATTAAACCTGTCTCTCTCTTCCTCATCTGCTCCGTAAGTTGAAGAATACCTTTGACAGCGATGCATTGTAATACTCTCACTCTATAGGTGCAACTTGCCATCGGTTCTGATAACCTGGCCTTGGCTGAAATCCACAGCAAGAGAGCCCGTAATTTTTCAATTGCGAGCATTGTATGTGGAATAATCCTGTTAGGTGCAGTTGCTGGCTTGGCGGCTGCTGGCGCATGAAACCGGAGTCGGTAAAATATTATTTTTAACACGAGAAAATAAAATTAATATCTTCAAGCCGCCGTGTAATTTTCTTTTTATTATCATAGACCAGGAGCCCCTGAGACCAAAAAAAATTGTACCTAGCTAAATGTACTGAGACCTGTGGAAAATACGCCACTGGGGTCCCGGATGTAGTTTCGTATGAATTTTTAGTGAGATATTTTCCAGTAAAATAATAAGCGTGCATATGCAGTGTGAAAATATGCACGTTACTATGAAATGTAAATTATGATTAAGGGTATTTATAAGTGATATGTTGGAACAATGTGTTAGTCTAAGACTAGAGTGGTTTTCATAAACCCGTGAAAAACACTTTAGCGCATTTAGCACTACTTCACTCTAATTCTTTTGCTTTCTATTGTGTTTATCTGACTATTACACTCTAATTAGTACACTTTGTTTCACGGGTTTATGAAAACCACTCTAGTATGATCAGGATAGTTGATGATGCTTAGGCCCCGTCCACACTGATCCGTTTTCAGTATTGAAAACCTCCGTTTTCCTTTGACTGTAAACGGATAAAAAGCTCTGCGTCCACACTAGCGTTTTCACATCGTTTTCGAACGTCCACACTTAGGGGGATAAAAATGCGTTTTTGTCACCAGGCTCTGCTAGGACGTTTTTTCTGTTCAATACGCATGCTCCAGTAGCGCCAGCGATACTATCGGCTATTCCGCCATTTTGAATACTGGTTGTTTGCGGGAAACTGGGGCTGATAGTTGTGACGTAGAGTTTCTGAAAAGCTCCGGTCGTGACGTAAGCGCTTCTGAAAAGCTCCGTTTTTGCCGTCCACACTAAAACGATAGACCTGCGTTTTCAAAAGTCTCCGCTTTGGAAAGCGTTTTCGAAAACCTTCGTTTTCATAGATAAACATCTCCGTTTTCGATCGTTTTTGTGTGGACGCTCGGTAAAAACGCACAAAAAAGTATGCGTTTTCAAACGAAAACGGAGTAGTTTGGACGGGGCCTTATATAATAAGTGTGCATATACTGTGTGAAAATATGCACGTTAAGAGATGTTTGTAATTTGCTTTCATTGTACTGGGGTATCTGACTTTGATTAGTCTACAAACTATTTTCAGGTATCCCAACACCTAACTATCTGCAAAATTCTACCCTATGTATCAAAATGATTGTAAAAAATGGTGTAAATGGAATAAAAATGAAAATACTATGGAATGTACATTAAGGCCTAGGGCAAACGTCGAACTAAACATGAGCTTAATTCAGTCGAACCTATTAATTTTGAAATAGGCTCATGGTTAGAACGACGTTTTCCCTTACTTGGCCTAAGATTAAGGGTATATAAGTGATATTGTATATAAGTGAGTTACCATCGAAGGTTTCTCATATCAAGCCATATTTCACCAGACTGATTTCCTTAGATCTCTATACTATAGACTAATATATGTACATATATATTGTCATCCTGTAAACCGCTGGACATGATATCAACTTGGGCTAATGAGATGTCCCTCCCTGTCATTGTGCATTTGTCATGTGTAAGTTCATAAATATTTTGTATACGGTTCACTGCAGAGTGATTAGGATATAACGATAGTTAGTCGAAAAATATAACCGGTTTACCACTTTTTCGTAATGTTTTGAGTGCAAGGTTTGACACCTGTAGACGGGCCCGGACCTCAAAGAATCATGGGGGATTTATCAGTCGATTTGCAATTGGCTGAATTCTCTGATTGTCACGTGTCTAAATAAATATAATTATTAATTCGGAGTACATAGACAAGCCAACTCATTTCAAATGCCACTTGCGTTTGATTCATCAGGTTATTATTATGACTGAAAATAAAAACTCCCATGATCCTTTATGATCCCACCTCTGATACCTTTTGACAAGTAGAATGAGACTTTTAATTAACACCGTGTATGAAAACATTGAATATTTCGTATTTCCTTACAACACACAAATGTACCGGGGGGTATGTATCGCGGGATCAGTGGTTTTTGAGCTCCTCAGGTCTGGGGTAGAGTATCGTGTTTGCTCTTTTAGTCAGTGGGATAGGGTAGTACCTTTTTTGGTTTGGATTTCGCAATAACACGCCCAATTACACCAGCGTTATCATAGTCTCAGTTGCGACTTACAGTATTTTCGAGCTCAAAGTGGGTCTGGGTTTAGAATATGGGGAATCGCATTTTAAGTCTGGAATAGATTCAGGGTTTTGAGGCGCTTTGAGGTGTCCGAGGCCAATCCTGACGGAAAACGCCCATAGTACCCCCTCCCCCCGGGACAAAGTCAATATCAAGTCAATTCGTGAGCAAGATATTCTAAGTAACCATGATAACAGTTACTGACTGAATATAACTTCATTTGGCCCTGCGCCGTATCAAACCAATTGCAAATTATAAACCTCATGCCAACAATTTGAACAACGATTGTGGCTATACGTTTTAATTTAGAGTATGGTTCAAGTGTGAAGAACGTACCGTGTTTTTCATCCCGTAATTTTTTTCTTCTTTTTTTTTTTTTTTTTTTTTTTTTTTAATCCCGTAGTTGATAATTCGCACCAACGAAAATATAGGGCTCCGGCCGCCAAAGTGTTTCGGTTGGAATGTGAGAGCACCGTAAAATGATTGTAACTCGGCCGAGCTGCTAAAACTATAAATATATCTATCATCGATAAAACTGAAAGTAAACCAACCTTATTAGACGTCGGTATCTCGTAACAGTAATTCAACTGACAAACCTGAGGCCGACGGTGCGCACTTTACTCCCCTCTTTCTATCAGTGCTCCGTTTTACGAGTGTTTAAAGCTGCACTGAGCTATACGGAATACAAAGAAGTCGAAACAAGGATGTGAGGTCATGAAGAATCGAACCGGGTACCTCTCGCTTAGAAGGCCGCGCACTAACCAACTAAGCCATCCCGGCTTGCTCCTTGATAGCGTGCGAATTAGTAAGTGGCTGATCGCCATTCATGCACATCACTGATGACACGTCTCGCTGAATCACTGACCCCCAGGAGCATCAGTGTTTTGAAGTTCACTGAGCAAGTCTCAGTCTTCGGCCTGTATTCATCTTTCAACGTCAGTTTGAAGTACATAGAAGGTAAGAACTCATTTCATGCTAAACTTAACAGTGTTTTATATATTCGATAATTATAATATAGCTCAGTTCTTTGTTAAAAAGGGTAAAGTTTAGTGTTGCTTTCCGAGTTGCTTTCTGCTCGGCTTTCGAAATTCAGTTAGTTCGAACATCACTTAATTAGTCTACCAATCTACCAAACAAACACTTTTCATACTGATTTTTGAAGTTCAAACACACATGCACACTGATTAAGAAGCAATAACCTCACATGCACAATTCCTGTCAAATATGACTTCGGCCGTAACGGCTGCATGGATATCCAAGATGATGGCCGGATTTATTTTGTCTCTCGCTATCATATCATGTATTATAACGTCATTTCCTTTTTACCATTATATTTAGTCAAGTCACTTGTAAAATCTCACATGCACCTGATGAAGACTAGTATGGCTAGTCGAAATATTGTGCAAAATTAAATCCGAATAATTCTACGTCGTATTGGTTATTCTTCATTTAACCTATTTCTTAATTTGCGAACCAGTTACTACCCTTCCCAGTAGAGCGAGTCACCCACGGTTTTTTCATCACCTTCGTAGTGGATGTTTCGTTAACCGCAAGTCGGTTTGAAAGCCATCACATGGTATGTTTGTGTGTACCACGAGATCAATGTTTTCGCATCACGTGATGCAGTTCGCATGTGTACATCAATACATCATTCCCTGCATCAACCAATCAAAATTTACCATTCTCACGCCTGAAATGAACAACATATTATTTTTACAGTTAAGTCGGCTAGATCTAACGATCTAACGTGTTTGAAAAATCCAATACAATCGTCAACTGTGAGTTCTTGTAAACATCTGTAAACTCCCTCGTGAACGCTTCACAAATTTCCTAAGAGCAATGCTTGTTAAAAGCTAGTTCAGTACGGTGTGCAAGTACATAACCACCTTCGTAGTGGTGGGTTGGACAGTTGTCTAGTATACTGTAGAATTAATTTTCTAGCGTGAACTAAATTAGAATAAGATTTGCGAACTGCATCACGTGATGCGAAAACATTGATCTCGTGGTACACACAAACATACCATGTGATGGCTTTCAAACCGACTTGCGGTTAACGAAACATCCACTACGAAGGTGATGAAAAAACCGTGGCTGACTCGCTCTACTGGGAAGGGTAGTAGATCATTGTTTGATCCGACGTATACCAGTGGAGTGTTGTTCGTGGCCGCTCATTTATAAACTTTCACAATATTAAACCAGTTTTATTGAGATGAAGTCAGAAATAGAGACTTAAATACAGTGGATATTTAATAGATTCATAAATTATGCGTTCCTTAATTTCCGCATTCCAACTACTGAATTATACATGTATGTGATATTTACTGCATGAGCGGCCGTGTTGTATCGGTAGATATAGATCCGAGCCGTATCTCCAATACAACACGGACGCGAATGCTGTCAATTTACCTTGATTTAAAACAGTATTACACGAAATTAAGCAAATAACACAAGAAAATTACAGAACTTTCTTGTAAAGGTACTTTTGACGTCACTGTCATGCGCAGGATACACCCGTCAAGTCATCCCACATTGGAGAGAGCTTTTGTATTCGTATCTGAAGTAGGAAGCCGTATGGATATTCCTAACTTGCTGTCGGTGCTATGCAATGAGACCTTTGCATGACCTGTGTCAGTTCTAATAAACATTAGTGATACAGCATTAATGTTTTATTCATTATAATTAGGTCTGTATCACGTCAGCACTGATGTTTTATTCATCAGTGTCTGTATCGTGGTATACAGATCCATGCATGTGACCGATTCAACCAACCTGGTTGGATCAATTGCTCATGAATTATTAATGAGGTTTAGAAAATAATTTATGATTTCTGCTCTTTGTAGAATTGCTTTGGAACCTGGCTTAAACAATGTCTGATAGAGAAGGTAATACATAGTTATAACTGCATTTATATGATTGCTCACTTACTTACTCTTACTTACTATTATTAATATTATATTTATAAATTAATTTTTAATTTATCCCAGTAATTATAATTACTTGTAAAGCGCTAATGGACTTTACGGAATTAGCGCTATAAAAATAAAACTTATTATTATTATTATTATTACTCGCTTACGAGCTAGCGTACTCACGTAGTGCAGTAGTATTTTATGGTTTGCACGTGACGTCATGGCGGCCATGTTGGTGCCCGATAACAAAGCATTTATCATTATCTGCTCTTGTTTGTACTTCCAACATGGCCGCTGCGTCTTTGTACTTTAAATCTCCAAGGATTGCTTGCAAACCAGCAATTATGCTGCCATGCATGACTAGGTTCTCACTAGCAACTTGCGCAGTGTCCAATTATACCACTATTCAACCCTCTCACTCTAGAACGTTTTCATCAGTAATGATTGACTGGTGATTGATAGATTGTACACTTATTTTAGTTCTGTTATTATACTGTTTTAGCTATTGTGGATAACGAAACTCCGCCAGCGTACTCTCAGTATGACACTGATGAAGGATATCAACACGACCCAAGTAACGTTGTAAACCTTCCACCCATCCAAGGCCCTGGTAACCCACCTCAACAAGGGTACCCCCCTCAGGGTCAACCTGGGTACCCCCCTCAGGGTCAACCTGGATACCCCCCTCAGTGTCAACAAGGGTACCCACCAACAAGTTATAATTACCCCCTTCAGGATCAACCTGGGTACCCCCCTCAAGACCAAGCTGGCTACCCAGTACAAGGCCAGCCAGACACCCAACAACCGATGCCAGCTGGAATGTCGACCACCAATTTTACTGTTGTGGTAAAGTATAACACATGTTTGATTTCAAATGCTTTGATTTTGTACTCATGAATGTGTGTTTTTACTGTTTAGGAAACTGGTGGACCAATGGTGATTGGTGCTTTCCCCCCTGATTATTGTGTACTTGCTTGGTTTGCTTGCTTGTGCTGTTGTTGGCCCATTGGAATCTGTGCTATTATCAAATCCTGCGAGGTAATTATAACAATAATAATAATGGCGACGGTGATGATAATTGCGACCAGTGAGCGAGCCCCAGCGAGCGAAATTCCTGTGTTTCAGATGCCAGCTCGATTCTCGATTTGTGTTTTTCATTCCGTTTGGAAATATATTTTTCACGTGACTTTTGCCCTGACGTCATATATCGTACGTTCCCGTCGTTCATTTGGGCAATTCAGTGTGACTCGTGATCTCGTGTTTAGAGTGGATTCGAAGCCTTTCTTCATTTATTGTTGACGATCACTTCAGTTAGCAACATATCGAGGGGAAGGCAATGTTATTGTATTAGTCTTTCAGCTCTGTTGTGTGCTAAGTCGCTGCACTGATTGCCACTATGGACAACATAAGTTTTCGAACGAATCCTAGTACCGTATATTAATGCTAGCTCTTGGAAACCAAGTCATCTCCTAACAGCTCGTTCGTTTATCGTGCCGCCAACCGTACCAAACTTTATTCTAAATTCAAGATATAGGTGTTCATAAGGGACCGTTCATAAGTGTAGCAAAATGAATACTGAAAAATCGATAAAGTACGTACATTGATAAAGAAAAAAAGTGTATGTTGATTTTTATTGATTGGCTAATGTCTTTCTTCAGTGATAATTAATAATTGGCTTATAAATCTATGTCAATAGATTTCTAAAACTGTTCAGGTGGCTATGTACTCTTGCAATAACTAGCCTCCTATGTAACATGACAGCGGAAATCACATCTCTGTAAAAATCAACCAATCAGAATGGACCGTTCCCACGGCTGAAATGGACAAGAAACGATCGCGAAATCAAAACATTTTTAATTGCATGGAGGTTGTCAAACCACTGAGTGAATAAAATTCAAGAATCAGAATCTGTATAATATAATAACAAATGCGCGTGTTTGAAATATTGGGCTACCTGTGCTGCTAAATAGTATTTGTCAAATGAATGCAGCTCATCGCTTACGAGTTTTCCCAGCAAATCATTCATCGTTTTCCGAGTACAGTTTGTAGTTACATTTTTACGGCGATAAGTTCTCGTAATAGATTTTCTAATGGTTTTCTAATGGTTTTCTTTACGACTTCTAATTTGGCGAATGAAAAACTCCAAGACACTTGGGGTGTTATGCAACGTGCGTTTCGCTCAAAAATACTGCAACATTTTTGTTTTGCACGGGAAACGTCGCTTACGAGATTTCCCTGAGCTGCATTCATTTGATTGGCCGAGTCCTAGTGAGTCAAGACGAGAAGATTTTTTTGCGAAGGGGGTGGTGCCGCGTCACTGATTGGTACATTTCTTGTGCTTTGGGGAGTAGGGGATGGGATCAGTTGTCTCTTACCATGGATTAGCCTGAATATCAGCCGTCTCCTCTGGGTCAAAAATTTCCCCGAGTGAGACGTCTGAACCCCGAAGTCGATAATCGTGTCCAGTGACGTCATCTAGTAATTTATGTAAATGTTAGAATGCTTGACTTTGAATTGACTATTGCCCATTACAAAAAAGAGCAGGGGACTGGGAACGAGTTTATTAGAATTAATGTAATTATGAAATTAAGTTTATGACATGAAACAGCATGTTGAAATTAGTATCTGTGCAAAGTTTGATGTGATTTGAGTGAATTCTGTCGGAATTATAAACTTTTGAAATTTTGAAATTTTACAGTGAATGTATGGTTTGGGTAGACAACGTAAAAAAAATACAGAGTTTGTATGGGAAAATGTACATCTTTGATGCCCTCTAGCATCGTCAATATTAAGCCAAAGTTCACCAAACTTTCCAGATTAGCTAAGTTTGATCTGCTCTGTCAGAAAATGATGCCCATTTTTGCTAGTTTCTTATTGAATTAGTTTTACGGACTTGGTCCCAGTCCCCTGCTCTTTTTTGTAATGGCCAATTTGTGCAAGAAATTGTTAGAAATAAAGACGGACCGGTATTGGACAAAGTTATGTTTGTAAATCTTGTCGATAGCTAGTAGTGAAACACCTTAGAATATATACAAATTATCGAGTCAAGACGAAGATCGTATCAGTCGTACGTATCGCCAAAATCCATGTTCAAATATCAACGCCAAACTGAAAGACAATATATGCGAAGGATATTCTAGTAGACTCCTAGAAGAAGCGGGAAAGAAAGACAACTTTATAGCAGCTCTTCGTCTTCAGTTGGTATTACTGACAAGTACAATTACAAGACTAGATCGCTCAGTTCGCTGCAGGCGTGGAACCATTTCAAAGATAAGCGACTTTCCGTAGCAAGTCGGAAAATTCTTCCTGTTAATAAATTCATAAAGAGCTTTCCAACCAAGGGACTTACGTTTCGAACGGCGGTTTGGAAATAAACACACCCGCCATCTTGAAAACCTCACGAATTTGTATAAATTATCGTGTGAGCCAATCAGAACACACTACCCGGATCCGGCGTAGTGTGACGTCACTGGACACGATTATCGACTTCGGGGTTCAGACGTCTCACTCGGGGAAATTTTTGACCCAGAGGAGACGGCTGATATTCAGGCTAACCATGGATACCAGCCGACCAATCAGCTGCAGTTTTGCAGCTGATCATGTGACTTCATGCAAATGGTAGTAACACAGGATGAAACACGGTGAAGACGAACTGAAATTTGGATCGTTCATGGCATGAAACGAGCAGAAAATATGCCGTTAGTTTCGATTTTTTGGCTCAAGGTAAGAGTTTGGCAATGTCCTATCATCGTTCTTTGGGCTGAGGAGTTTTTGGGGGAAATCGAGGGATTTTAGGGGTATAAATCGAGAGGTAGCCGTTGGAGGTAGCGCTCGTAGTTTCCTGCCTATTTCCAGTATAGTACTGAGGGGAAAATAATAAAAACAGCGTCTAATGTGGATAAAATACCAGAAATGACTTTATCTATAAATAATACAACAAGACACAAGATATTTTTCATTTCATAGAAGTTTTTATTTTTCTTAATTTTTTACATGTTGATTGCATGGGCTGCCTGTGATTGGTGTATCGTTATTGTGTTAAACATCAATAGTTGAATGGGTCTGTAAGTCCGGTTTGAAGGATTTTAATCGAGACACATGAAGCTACTCAAGTAGGTTTACAACATACCTCACCTGTATGAACGGCTACAATATGCTAATATCAGGTTACAATTTTCCTCGAGATTTCTGTTTTCGGTGCGGTACTTATGATCATGAGCGGTGGTAATATCAACCACATGGCCGCTGAGATACAATTCGTTCTCCTTGGTCGGCATTGTACACTTACACTCGGAAAAGAAAGCGAAAGCTTGACATGTTCATAGCGACTATAACTATACAGTGAATATAATATTCATCTACTGCTATATGTCCAAGGTAATTTAATGGAGCAGAAGTCGTCAAAGTTCGTTCTACGACGACGGTAAATACATGTACTTTATTTTTATCTCACTGTACAGTATGTTGTTCTAATTGTGAACACTTTTTGCACTTCATGTTATTTCTCGTCAACATATGGTACGATTACCCTGAACCTTTACTATGAATTAGCTCTACACTTCAGCTAACATGTGATTAAGTTTCGTTGTATTTATTATTGAACTTTTCTAAATATATTTTATTACTTGGGCTTCCTGTGGAAGGCCCAAGTCTAAGATTACAGACGGTTATTCTTGGTGTTTCTACGCCAAATCTGCAAGTGCACCATAGCGCATGCGCATGCTAATCTTCTCTGTATCGTTCCAATTTTTGAGTATACAGAAGTTGTGGTCAGCAGCTTATCAACGAAATTCAAGATGGCAGACGTACGTAATGATAAATCAAATCACCAGCAGCATTCAAAAAGGATTTTGCCGTGCTCCCTTGCTCGAGCCAGTCGAGTCGTTCATTAATACTGCTTAGTAAATATGCAAATATCCTAGAGAATACTTTTTGGCCTTGCAATTCTGTCTGAAAGTGTATTTCTAACAGATGTCTGTGGCTTAGTAAGAACTCGATCGTAATTTTATTGAGGTAATCGAAATGTGCTTCGCCAGCTTGTCAGCTTTTATTACGTATGCATGCTCTACTGAGTCACGCAACGAGTGACTTAAATTCTGCAAGTAATACATGTAGGCTAAAACTACTTCTGTATGATGATACAAGCTATTAGGTTTCACATTTAAAATCTATCAAAACAGCTTTATTAAGAAGCCCAAGTTCACGCTAGTAGAGCGTCTAGTTATATCATGTCCGTTGGTGGTTCTAATGTTCTAAACAGTTGTTTGTAATTGTGAACACTTTTGGCTTGCTTTTTAATGGCTTAATACTGTGTATTATTATCGATTTCTAGCCTTGCAATTCGATGTACAAGTTCCAAGTTGTCTTAAAACAATATTTATGTTCGTGTTATTTCGATACGAATGCTAGAAAAATGTTAAAACGAAGTTAAGTCAGACAGCAACGCTAAATTACTGACGTGTTTGCATGTTCATTGGTGCATGCCGTTCATCACGTTCGTGTAATTGCTAACAACGCAATGGCGCAAATTTGTATCACAAACGCGGACTTCTTATACATATTTCCTTCTCAATATTTGCTATTGTACCAGTATAGGTACATTAGCGGCAATTTTACTCTATATCTTTTAAAAGAACTACATATGTTATGAAGTGCCAAGTTATGCGTGAGCATATGCGTGTTTACAATTAGATGCACATCGCAAAAACACGCACAATTTTTCATTCCGATGCTGCTCGTTCATTTTCAACACTTTTCTAAATATTGTTCTGTAAAGAAAAGTGTTATTATTTACCTTTTAGCTCATATAAAAACAAACTCAAAACTTTGCGTTTTTAGAAAGAAAATATGCGAACTTTGCCACTGAGAATCTAAAGGCGCGCTTAAAATTCGAATTAGTAAACAACAGTCGTCTGCTTACCTTGCCGTCAAAGTTGAAATTTTGCGCGGAATAAATGTCAGGAAGTCCAAAATAGCACTGAATGATTGAAAATAAATCAACATTTGCTCGGGTAAATTATTTTTTGTCGATCGTAACTTTACGGTATAAAAACCGCACTTTTACTGAAAAGTGTTCACAATTAGAACTGTTCACAATTAGAACAACATACTGTATCGACTGTTTCAAGTTCGACTAAAATACTGTGCATACTGAATCTTCTCCCTTGTATTCTTCAGTGTAGTACATACTAATATTCAAGACTGGCTTTTGATTAAACGTGATGAAAAGAAAGATGTGTGTATTATCAAGCGAAATAATATCACTCGACAGAAGCCACATGTGTCGCCACTTTGAAGCACAGGGAGCCCAAACATATAAGTGAACTTTAAAATATCTCATGTCATTTGCTGAATTGCTGAATTAATGTTCACAGCTACATTTTACAACTAATTCAACTCGCAGCACTTCACTTTCTATTAGAAACGGCTAGTATAGTGATATATATTGGTGAGGAAGGATTTTTATGTCAAACACAAGAAATATCAAGTTCTTCCTTCTATTTCAAAATACCGTCAGAGGTAGAACTCTTGCAAGTGTTTGAATGGCTCTTCCCTGTTTAAAACTGCATGAAATATCTAAGAAAAAGAAACTCAATTCCAGAAAAATATCTCCTTCTCACTCCAGATCACCTCCCCCATTCCACTTCCCTATTATCCCTCTCCACCCCATAACGCACCCCTAATCTCCCACCCCACCACCCCTTATCCTCCACACCCCACCCCTCCACCCCTAATCTCCCATCCCACCACCCTAAATTTCCCACCCCACCCTAATCCACCACTCCTAATCCCCACCCCACCACCCCTAATCTCCACCCCACCATCCATAATCCCCACCTCACCACCCCTAATCCCATACCACCACCCCTAATCCCCCAAGCCACCCCTAATAAAGTAAAGTTATTCCACACACCCCACCACCCCTAATTGCCCACCCCACCCTAATCCACCAACCCTAATCCCCACCCCTAATCCCCCACCCCCACTAATCCCCCACCCCACCTAATCCCCACCCCACTTAATCCCCCACCCCACCTAATCCCCCTCCGCACCACCCGTAATCCCACACTCCACCAGGAGATCCTGACCCCACCTAAACCCCCACTGCACCACCTGTATTCCCCCACCCCACCTAATCCCCCACCGCACCACCCATAATCCCCACCCCACCTAATCCCCACCCCACCTACAATGTAATCCCACACTCCACCTAATCTCCACCCCACCACCACTAGTGAGATATTAATTGCATTATTTAACCCAGGCACGTGATGCAATCAACCGCGGTGACTTGGCATCTGCTACAACCCACAGTCAAATGGCCAAGAATTACGCATCCTGGGCCATTGCTTGTGGCATTGTTCTTATTATATTGTATGTAATCTTAAGGGTTATTCTCTACTCTTCTTCTACTTCGTATAACTGACTTTGAAGTCAGTCCAATGGCTAGGGTCATGTATCTGTGTTTAGTTGACGTCAGAGCAGCTTGACTTGATCAGTAGTCACGTGGTGTATGACATCACGGAGTACAATGTACAACACTTCATTGGCACTAATGGACATTTCAAAGCATTTCGTTTTTAGATAGTTTTCCTTGGTATTGTTCACGTGTAATATTTTTATCCAAATCATTAACAATTCATGAGGAAAACAACAAAGAAATCATAACCGTGACAAGTGTTGTGTTTGCATGAACTTTAACAGCGATGTTATCCGCATAAATTACTCGCATAAACATTTTGGTGAAACATGAAATGGTAATGATATTTTTTTTGTTTTCCTCATGAATATTATAAACTCATTTAGTAGCATATAGTCTCCCTATATTCCATGTTGCAGAGGTTTTATTCTTTCTATTTCGGGCAGTTCACACTAGCGTCGGAACGGTTGCAAGCATTACCGCTGACCCAAATTACGATATATTTTCGGCTCAAAAGTTTACAATGTTGGAGCGAGCGAGCGAGTGAGTGACAACTTCCGGTTCAAAAATTCCATCCCCTAACTGATCCAGATTTCGCATCCGACGCTATTGTGAACCAGCCTTTAATCGGTCTTAAAGCCGCATCTACACGAACAAGTTTTCCTTGACATGTGTTCCTTGTCAAGGAAAATTTGACAATTTTTTGTCATCTACACGAGCAAGTTTTCCTTGACAAGGAAAAATTGGCGATGTTTTTCTCTTCTACACGGGCAAGTTTTCCTTGTCAAGGAAAACTTGCTCGTGTAGATGCGGCTTATTTGTATAAATGGTACAGCTATATAATGATAGTGCTTGTGCAATACATTGTAGATAGAGTCGTTTTCGTATGAGTGGGAAACCTACGGCACGGAGTTGCAGCACGGAATCGAAGACATCTATTCAACCAATCAGCGCGCAAATTCATTGCTCAACTAATCGGAATGCTTGGAAACAGTCACGGCACGGTACCGTCACCGCACGGCTCGAACCATCCCGTAACTACTTCCCGTAGAGTCCGTGACGTAAATAGACATTAGAGCAGAGTATGACTGTGAAAAACTTACGGCATGCCGTGACCGTGATGATTTAGGATTTCGAATGAATCGGTGCCGTGCGCCGTGATTTTTCATAGTCCTACGAAATCTGCTCTAGTCTATTACTGAGACATTAGTGCAGCCTAATTTCATTGTGTTCTTTGGACTATTACACACTAACTAATAACTCTATATGCTTCCACACCATTTTATAACTATAGACAAAGTAGAGACAGGAATACTATAGTATTAAATACGTATAAAAATCAGGAATAAGTTTTCCATGCTTCATGACCGTAGAGTTCACTAGTTCCATAAACTCCATCTTGAATCGCGTGTTGTTGCGCAGCACGCAGTTCGTGTATTAAATACACCTATTCCAAATATTGTTGTCCGGCCCGAAAGCAACAAGCAAGAATCTGACGACCGCAAAGGACTTTGGGAATCTCCTAATTAATTTATTTATCCGTGGTACTTGAGAAGTTATCCCTACGAGCGTTGAATAGCAATCATTTGGAACTGTTCGGCCATATATTTGAAAATGCATGTTGTCAAAATGTCTACGGATAAATAAATGAATAAGGAGAAAGACCCAATGCCCTTTGCGGTCGTCAGCTTTTTGCATGTTGCTTTCGGCGGGGACAACGATGTTTGGAATAGGTGTATTCATACAAATATAATGAATAACATAAAGCTTTCAAAGCGAGGACCGGGGAGGATTGGGGCCGGAGAAGTGCAGCCTAATAAAACAATTGATAGAATAGTTACAACAACTGAGTGCTACTTGGTTTTTCCCATCTTGAATCACAAGGCAGAGACCAGCCTAGCCTCCTCCGCTGGTGTCTCATATACACCTATTTCAATAAAGGTTGTCGAGAACATACAGTCATTTGCAAAAATTCTGGCCGCCACGGTATATCAATATATCGGGTGCATCACTAATATTATTAAATGAAGCAAAATTTACAAACAACAAACGTAAGACTAAAATAAACATTATACTAAATATTTCTACCAACTTTGCTGGCGTTGACCCGCTTTAAGGGGAATTTTCGATTATTTAATTACCCATAATGCACCTGATATATTGATATACTGATACTTCGTAGCGGCCAGAATTTTTGCAATTGACTGTATCAGTCCATAGGTGATAGGTTATAGGTCGTTCCAAAACCGAACTGCATTATGGTAACAGCTTGAATTGCCAAAAATGGCACATGATAGAGTACAAACCATATGTCCGTGAAATAGTACTATTACTAAATAGTACTAAATAGTGTTATCTCCATTGTTTTCTATTGTTTCATCAGTGCTATTTAGTACTAATTAGTTAGTAATTAATTTCAAACAGGACAAGACAAATTTTGAATCGAATTTTCTCTGGCATCACGACATTCAAGCTTGGAACGACCTATAACCTATCGCCTATGAACTGACTGTCTTCGACAACCTTTTTCTAGATAGGTGTCCCCAGGAGCCCATGATGGGCTCCTGATGTATACGTACTGGTCTGCTATACTGGGCTTCCTGTGTTAGATACGAAAGAAACAACCCAAGCAAGACCAACCAACCTCCAACATGGATGGAGATACTCGAGGGATACCCGAGGGATCGATGAGACAACGTAATTTACCACAGGAAGCCCGCGTATATTTTTTTCACCAGTTGGATGGCGTTGGATGCAGTTCCGGCTTTAGAAAATACGAAGGCAATTATTATTATTATAAGAGCTACAAGGGCTGAATTGGTCTTCTGACTTTACTTGGAGTACTTGGAATAAGGTAAGAGTCATGACTGACACGGTAATATTGTAAGTTTTTATCTAGACGGAGCGTTTATAATAATAGTTTCAATGTGGAACGGTTCAGTCTAAATGCTCGGCGCCGACCCCCGCGCCGACCATTTCCTGCTTGAAGAATTCATAGCTTGAAACGGACAGGGTATTGTTGACGTGCAGAAGTATAGTTAATTATCATATTCGTATTAATAATTAAAACAATATAAATCATAAACCGTGGCAGACTTTGTATTTCTGATACAAAATCGTCTTCATTTTTATAGACTTTAACTTTGACTTTCTCGGTCATTAGTACTGGTATATATCTTGAAAATTATAGTAGAACATGATGTTAGAGTGCAAACCATATGTCCGTGAAATAGTACTATTACTAAATAGTACTAAATAGTGTTATCTCCATTGTTTTCTATTGTTTCATCAGTGCTATTTAGTACTAATTAGTTAGTACTATTTCACGGACATATGGTTTGCACTCTATACATCTGTGGATATGATAAGTCTGATACAATATTCACAACCGTACTGTATTGGAATTAAAATTGTAATGACTTGAACATGAACAACTATAGCTTATTATTAGACTTGTGGGCCGTGAACATGTGTATTGTTGTTATCTTGTTATCTTCATTAAGGTATCAGGGTACCCCTACCGACCGGTATGCATTCAAGTCGCTTTAACACAGAATACGTCCATTAAAACCCCAATAAAGTATACATTTTCTGAAAGCTAAATAAATGGAGATTCCAACTAATGGTCTATTAATAAAAAGTACATACGCGTTTTAAATATAAGTCGAGATCAACGAATTTTCATATAGCGTTGTACGGCGAGGTCCCAGACAACCGCATTTTATCGGAAATTCAAGATCATTATCTTTATGCACTCTAGAGATATCAATTATCAAAACCGTGTCTCCGTTTATCGATACGTTTCCCCGTTGCTTTTTTATCTGCCGCGAAACTTTCGGTACGCTAAAAATACCTTGTTTTTTTTACTAATCAGTTAATAACTCATGAAATCACTAAAATATCAAAAATCGGAGACCGTTTTGAAGAATGATAATCAGAGATGAAGTCCTAAAAATCTCAGCTGAATCGAATAAAACCCGTTTGTTTAGGAGCTCAAAATAACACCCGTATTTTCGTTAATTTGCTCTATGAGAAAAAGCCCAAACTGTTTTTCAAGTCAAATGGCGGCTTTGTTTGCACAAGCGGCGATAATCCACCACAAATATGTGATCCAATACCTGATGACATATGAATGGCATTCAAAACAAGATCGCCTTACAGTACATAACACAACATGGCAGGAAAACAAAGTTACTGCTGGCGGGAAATACGAGCATTTTGACCGTGAGTGGTTTGGCATCGTTATTCAAGGATATTTTGAGTGAGCAGTTACGATTTTTGGATACTTTCTTCGCATCTTAATCTTTGGAAAGTCTGTTGCGTGAGTGTTGTTGACAGCTTGCTTGTCAACATCTTTTTGCATCAAATGAAATCCAAAATTCGTTTTTTGATTCTAACTTTTTAGGGAAAAAATATTTTTAGATTCTGATTGTTGGAAATGATAGAGTGCAAACCATATGTCCGTGAAATAGTACTATTACTAAATAGTACTAAATAGTGTTATCTCTATTGTTTTCTATTGTTTCATCAGTGCTATTTAGTACTAATTAGTTAGTACTGTTTCACGGACATATGGTTTGTACTCTAGATAATATTCAATTAGATTTGATTGTCAAAAAAAATCGAAACCGGTCTTTTGATAGGTTTTTGGGGTACCCTGAATTGCTTTTTTTAGCTTATCAGCAAGAAAATATTACAAACTATGATTTGGTGAAAACATTTTCTAAAACCGAATTTTTCTTTTTGAGTTATGGACGAAAATGTGCTCCGTCGAATAATATCAACAAGCACGAAATGTGTCAACTAATTAACACTTGCTGGGCACTGTACTGTTGATGGCGCGCGAAAGAACGTCCGGGAATTTGAATTTCCGTATGGTTGTGATAAAACGTTCAGTTCGAGAGCAAAGCGTCTTGCCGTCTATATTAGTTTATACATTTTAGAAGTCTCGTTCGTTGGCTTCTTGAGTTTGCTGGCTCAATTAGTTTATGATGACCTCAGTGACCTCATAACGATTCTGATTGGATAAGAAGGTGTCCCAGCCGGAAATGGCGGAAATGAGGTGTCTTTTGTTTACACAACTTTGGAAGCTTATTTCTCCTAAGTATATTTTGCCGTGAAGCTCGACATAAACGTGAATTAATAGGGTATCTAGAAACGTCTAATTTCCACGAAATTTGGCAGACACCATCTTTGGTATTCGATCTCAAAAAGCGTGTCGGGGATTGTTTGATTTCCCTTTAGATTTCAAGTTATTAGCATTCATATTACATCAACTCGAAAAATATCTAACATCAAACTTCGAATGCTTGTCATTTTTTCTAGGAATCAAATATCGAAAATCCCCGACATGCTTTTGGAAAACAATACCTGGTGATAGAGATTCAGCATTCAGATTCAGATTTGACCGTAACTGGAGCGCTGGTAATTCGATTTTATGAAAGCGTCCATTTTTTGGAATCGGGCCTTCTTTCTCAATGGGATTAAAACGTTTACGATTTTTTATTATTTCATGGTTTTCTACAGTTCTTAAGCTTTACTATGATATATAGTTTTCTATAGTTTAGCCTTTTGTGTTGCGTAAAAATAAATAATAATAATACATTTTATATAGCGCCACTATCCATAACAATGATCAGAGCGATTCGAATGCTAATTAAAACCTAAAAATATATATACAGTAACATAACTACAGAATTTCTGAAGCGCATGACACCCGCGAACGTATACCATATCCTTAATGCATTATCTTCCTGTAAAACTGATCTAAGCTTCATCCGTGGGCTATTTCTACACTGGCAGGGGCGTAGCTCACTACATCAGTAGTGAGTGGAGGAAGACTCAAACAATCTGGTATTAAAGACGGGTTGAGAGGATAGGTAGCGTACTTTACGCATATTAAAACTATAGAAGGTATACAAACCCTGCAGGTGTTTTGGGGCTCTTATGTGCCCACCGTGCATATACGTGCGTGACTTGAGAAATCCGGCGACGTTTTTATATTTATTTATTTATTACGGTTCGAGATCACATCCCGATCACCCACTGTCCAAGTATATATGTGTATCCCAGTAGTAGGAAAGTGCCGGTTCTGGGTCACGGGCGCACCGGTGCACACCGGTGCCAACCGATACCATCCGAGTTCTGGACCACGGGCCGTCCGGTGCAGCCCGGAGAAGGACCCTCTCCGGACCATCGCACAGGTCCCACCTCTGGAGTTATTTTGAAAACGATCCAAGCCGTTCCGCCGCACCGGCCTAAGGATTTGTGCTATACCACGGTTATTTTTTTAGAACGACATTTTTCGCTGACGTTTTTTATTTTCCCCAGTATTTCGTTTTTTCCGTGAGTCAGCAGTTCGTGGCACAAACAAGTGACATCGGCACAAACAAACTAAATAATAAAAATCCATTTTGAGAACTCTGTATTCGAAAATGCCTCTAGCTACCCGGTCACCTCACGCGGTGTGAAAAAGCCCTGAGATAACGCCTGTCTACAGAGTAGATAATCATCAAATAAACAAATAAAGCAAAACGTCTGTGTGATCAATCATTGTAGAATATACAACCAGCGAGTTCGACCAGCCTATTGTTCTCTAGGATACCTATTGTTTACAAACTAATTTTAGTTTCCAAATCTAAATCCAATTAATTTTATTGTAACGGACCAGCCTAAGGATCTTTGAACGTGTAATTCTGATCACGTTTATTTTTAGTATTCAATTCCAGTTAATCTTATTTAAAACTTAAAGTTTCCACCGCTGAAAATCAAACCGATTAAACTCAACCGTACACGCTATTGTTCTCCTGGATATCGCTATTGTTCTTACATGAAACTATTTCAGCATCCAAATCAAGGTCCAACGCGATCAGTTTAAGGACTAATCTTTTTATCACGTTATGTAACAACTGGTCTATTGTTTAATTTTATAAAGTATCTTCAACCTAATATTTTTATGTCGAGGTTTTAAGCATCCATCATTAAAAATGTACAAAGATTAACTTAAACAATGGAGAGGTACGCTAAATAAGTATCTATTGTTTTATCAACAGGTGACCATATGTAAATTCGTCTGTGTATCGGGAAAAAAAAACCTCAATTAACCCACATCAGAGTCAAACACACAATTTTTTTTATCCCTACGATTGCCAAACCAACCTCCACTATTACTGAAATCCGACCCATTGAACCACACATTCATTCTCAGTTTTGACTGACTCAAGTAGAACCAACGATGAATCATTCTCAAACAGACCAAGAAGTGACCCAACTCTTGTCGAAGTGGGTCGGTGAAGCAAGTGAACCTACATTCACTTCTCCTGAATGCAGTAAACCCTTCAATCATCAGAGAAGTCTAACAAGACATAAAGAGAAATACATCAACACCAAATCGTGTCATGCTTGTTCAACTTCATTTCAAACGGTTACTGAACACATATATTATAGGTCTACACAGGAACCCCAACCTATAAAATTATCGTACATAATACACAGGGATCCCAATTTCAATAGTTTCTGAATAGATAAGGGTGGGGGTACGTAAAATCACATAAAATCGGAAATATTTAGTTGTTTTCTAGCATTTAAAACTTTTTTCGGATTACACAGAACATATAGCTTTTAAAAGCTCTAGGTCTAGGTCTAGTTCTAGGTCTAGTTCTAGTTCTAGTTCTAGGTCTAGTTTTAGGTCTAGTTCTAGTTCTAGGTCTTGCCTAGGGCTATCAGGCTATTGGCTATTGGCTATTGGCTATTGGCTATTGGCTATCAGGCTATCGGCTATCGGCTATCAGGCTATTGGCTATCAGGCTATCAAGCTATTGGCTATCAGGCTATCGGCTATCAGGCTATCGGCTATCAGGCTATCGGCTATCAGGCTATCAAGCTATTGGCTATCAGGCTATTGGCTATCAGGCTATTGGCTATCAGGCTATTGGCTATCAGGCTATCAAGCTATTGGCTATCAGGCTATTGGCTATCAGGCTATTGGCTATCAGGCTATTGGCTATCAGGCTATCGGCTATCAGGCTATGTGTAGATTCTAGTGTAGATTCTAGTGTAGATTCTACACTAGATATATACACTATTTTTTATAGCTTATTTTTCAAAATCGCAATTCTCATTGGTAAATATCCTCCTCCTCCTCTTCCTCTTCCTCCTCATTTACTCCTCCTCCTCATTCACTCCTCCTCCTTCCTCCTCATTCATTCACTCACTCCTCCTCATCATCATCATTCACTCCTCCTCCTCCTCATCATTCACTCCTCCTCCTCCTCATTCACTCCTCCTCCTCCTCATTCACTCCTCCTCCTCATTCATCATCCTCATCCTCCTCATTCACTCCTCCTCCTCCTCGTCATTCACTCCTCCTCCTACTCATTCACTCCTCCTCCTCCTCATTCACTCCTCCTCCTCCTCATTCACTCCTCCTCCTACTCATTCACTCCTCCTCCTCCTCATTCACTCCTCCTCCTCCTCATTCACTCCTCCTCCTCCTCATTCACTCCTCCTCCTCCTCATTCACTCCTCATCCTCCTCATTCACTCCTCCTCCCTCCTCATTCACTCCTCCTCCTACTCATTCACTCCTCCTCCTTCTCATTCACTCCTCCTCCTACTCATTCATCTTGAAATGTTACACAATCTGTGTGTTCCATTTACCAAGTTAGTTGGTATACCAATGACCACAGATTGTAACATTTCAAGATGAATGAGGAGGAGGAGGAGTGAATGAGTAGGAGGAGGAGTGAATGAGTAGGAGGAGGAGTGAATGAGGAGGAGGAGGAGTGAATGAGGAGGATGAGGAGTGAATGAGGAGGAGGAGGAGTGAATGAGGAGGAGGAGGAGTGAATGAGGAGGAGGAGGAGTGAAGGAGGAGGAGGAGGAGTGAATGAGGAGGAGGAGGAGTGAATGAGGAGGAGGAGGAGTGAATGAGTAGGAGGAGGAGTGAATGAGGAGGAGGAGGAGTGAATGAGGAGGAGGAGGAGTGAATGAGTAGGAGGAGGGGTGAATGAGGAGGAGGAGGAGTGAATGAGGAGGAGGAGGAGTGAATGAGGAGGAGGAGGAGTGAAAGGAGGAGGAGGAGGAGTGAATGAGGAGGAGGAGGAGTGAATGAGGAGGAGGAGAGTGAATGAGGAGGAGGAGGAGTGAAGGAGGAGAGGAGGAGGAGGAGTGAATGAGGAGGAGGAGGAGTGAATGAGGAGGAGGAGGAGTGAATGAGGAGGAGGAGGAGGAGTGAATGAGGAGGAGGAGGAGGAGTGAATGAGGAGGAGGAGTGAGAGTGAGGAGGAGTGAATGAGGAGGAGGAGGAGTGAATGAGGAGGAGGAGGAGTGAATGAGGAGGATGAGGAGTGAATGAGGAGGAGGAGGAGTGAATGAGGAGGAGGAGGAGTGAATGAGGAGGAGGAGGAGTGAATGAGGAGGAGGAGGAGTGAGTGATGAGGAGGAGGAGGAGGAATGAATGAGGAGGAGGAGGAGGAGTGAGGAGGAGGAGGAGGAGTGAATGAATGAGGAGGAAGGAGGAGGAGTGAATGAGGAGGAGGAGTAAATGAGGAGGAAGAGGAAGAGGAGGAGGAGGATATATTTACCAATGAGAATTGCGATTTTGAAAAATAAGCTATAAAAAATAGTGTATATATCTAGTGTAGAATCTACACTAGAATCTACACTAGAATCTACACATAGCCTGATAGCCGATAGCCTGATAGCCAATAGCCTGATAGCCAATAGCCTGATAGCCAATAGCCTGATAGCCAATAGCTTGATAGCCTGATAGCCAATAGCCTGATAGCCAATAGCCTGATAGCCAATAGCCTGATAGCCAATAGCTTGATAGCCTGATAGCCGATAGCCTGATAGCCGATAGCCTGATAGCCGAAAGCCTGATAGCCAATAGCTTGATAGCCTGATAGCCAATAGCCTGATAGCCGATAGCCGATAGCCTGATAGCCAATAGCCAATAGCCAATAGCCTGATAGCCCTAGGCAAGACCTAGAACTAGAACTAGACCTAAAACTAGACCTAGAACTAGAACTAGAACTAGACCTAGAAATAGACCTAGACCTAGAGCTTTTTAAAAGCTATATGTTCTGTGTAATCCGAAAAATGTTTTAAATGCTAGAAAACAACTAAATATTTCCGATTTTATGTGATTTTACGTACCCCCACCCTTATCTATTCAGAAACTATTGAAATTGGGATCCCTGTGTATTATGTACGATAATTTTATAGGTTGGGGTTCCTGTGTAGACCTATAATATATGTGTTCAGTAACCGTTTGAAATGAAGTTGAACAAGCATGACACGATTTGGTGTTGATGTATTTCTCTTTATGTCTTGTTAGACTTCTCTGATGATTGAAGGGTTTACTGCATTCAGGAGAAGTGAATGTAGGTTCACTTGCTTCACCGACCCACTTCGACAAGAGTTGGGTCACTTCTTGGTCTGTTTGAGAATGATTCATCGTTGGTTCTACTTGAGTCAGTCAAAACTGAGAATGAATGTGTGGTTCAATGGGTCGGATTTCAGTAATAGTGGAGGTTGGTTTGGCAATCGTAGGGATAAAAAAAATTGTGTGTTTGACTCTGATGTGGGTTAATTGAGGGTTTTTTTTCCCGATACACAGACGAATTTACATATGGTCACCTGTTGATAAAACAATAGATTACTTATTTAGCGTACCTCTCCATTGTTTAAGTTAATCTTTGTACATTTTTAATGATGGATGCTTAAAACCTCGACATAAAAATATTAGGTTGAAGATACTTTATAAAATTAAACAATAGACCAGTTGTTACATAACGTGATAAAAAGATTAGTCCTTTTAAGGACTGATCGCGTTGGACCTTGATTTGGATGCTGAAATAGTTTCATGTAAGAACAATAGCGATATCCAGGAGAACAATAGCGTGTACGGTTGAGTTTAATCGGTTTGATTTTCAGCGGTGGAAACTTTAAGTTTTAAATAAGATTAACTGGAATTGAATACTAAAAATAAACGTGATCAGAATTACACGTTCAAAGATCCTTAGGCTGGTCCGTTTCAATAAAATTAATTGGATTTAGATTTGGAAACTAAAATTAGTTTGTAAACAATAGGTATCCTAGAGAACAATAGGCTGGTCGAACTCGCTGGTTGTATATTCTACAATGATTGATCACACAGACGTTTTGCTTTATTTGTTTATTTGATGATTATCTACTCTGTAGACAGGCGTTATCTCAGGGCTTTTTCACACCGTGAGGTGACCGGGTAGCTAGAGGCATTTTCGAATACAGAGTTCTCAAAATGGATTTTTTATTATTTAGTTTGTTTGTGCCGATGTCACTTGTTTGTGCCACGAACTGCTGACTCACGGAAAAAACGAAATACTGGGGAAAATAAAAAACGTCAGCGAAAAATGTCGTTCTAAAATGTCGTTCTCCGGTGCGGCGGAACGGCTTGGATCGTTTTCAAAATAACTCCAGAGGTGGGACCTGTGCGATGGACCGGAGAGGGTCCTTCTCCGGGCTGCACCGGACGGCCCGTGGTCCAGAACTCGGATGGTATCGGTTGGCACCGGTGTACACCGGTGCGCCCGTGGCCCAGAACCGGCACTTTCCTACTCCTTATCCCCACCCCTCCTCCCCTGTGATGATTTGTATCATTACGTACTGTGTCCTGGTTGACGTAGCCTGCGTGGCTCCCCTTAATCAATCAATCAATCAATCGCTTATAATTTATACACGTTAACGTCAAAGAGCAAAAGCTCGTTCAAATTAAGTGCAGTCTTCATTTACGCTGGCTATGCTCCTGTTTGTTTGTTTGTTTTTTGTTTTTTTTGTTTGTTTGTTTGTTTGTTTGTTCTTGTTGTTTTTTTGTTGTTTGTTTGTTTGTTTTTTGTTTGTTTGTTGTTTTTTTGTTTTTTTTTTTTTTTTCTTTTTTTTTGTTTTGTTTGTTTGTTTGTTTGTTTTTTTTAAAAGGTTTAACGAATTGTTTTCCCCTCCTTTTTCAGAGATAATTTCACAATTTCTGCATAACAATGGATGCTCCTCCACCTTACCCTGGTACCGATAATCAAGGATATCAGTACACTCCCAGCTCCAATGTAAACCCAGGATACCCATCACAGGAGTATGGAAGTATTTCAAGACCACCTGGGCACCCCCCTGCGTACACCCAAAAACCAATGCCAGATATACCCACTATAACCAATAATATCAATATCGTGGTAATTAAATATACGTGTTTGATTTCAAATGCTTTAGTTTTGTACACATCGGTATAATTTATTGTTATTTTTGTTTAGCAAACTGGTAGACCAATTGCAGTGAACACGTCTGACCATTGTGGACTTGCTTGGTTTGCTTGCTTGTGCTGTTGTTGGCCCATTGGAATCTGTGCTATTCTCAACTCCAACAAGGTAAGATGGAGATGTAAGATGGAGATTAATTGTATCCATAATATATTTGGGTAGTTTATAGTCTGTAATTGGCATGATCCTAAAACTCACACAGGATCATAACGTACATACATTGTGCTGCGTGGACACGTACAGGCTCATGACACATGCAATGTGCTGGTGGCTCATGACATGCAATGTGCTGGTGGCTCATAACATACAATGTGCTGGTGGCTCATGACATACAATGTGCTGGTGGCTCATGACATACAATGTGCTGGTGGCTCATAACATACAATGTGCTGGTGGCTCATAACATGCAATGTGCTGGTGGCTCATAACATACAATGTGCTGGTGGCTCATAACATACAATGTGCTGGTGGTTCATAACATACAATGTGCTGGTGGTTCATAACATACAATGTGCTGGTGGCTCATGACATACAATGTGCTGGTGGCTCATAACATACAATGTGCTGGTGGTTCATAACATACAATGTGCTGGTGGCTCATGACATACAATGTGCTGGTGGCTCATAACATACAATGTGCTGGTGGCTCATAACATACAATGTGCTGGTGGTTCATAACATACAATGTGCTGATGGCTCATAACATACAATGTGCTGGTGGCTCATAACATACAATGTGCTGGTGGCTCATGACATACAATGTGCTGGTGGCTCATAACATGCAATGTGCTGGTGGCTCATAACATACAATGTGCTGGTGGCTCATAACATACAATGTGCTGGTGGCTCATAACATACAATGTGCTGGTGGCTCATGACATACAATGTGCTGGTGGCTCATGACATACAATGTGCTGGTGGCTCATAACATACAATGTGCTGGTGGCTCATGACATGCAATGTGCTGGTGGCTCATAACATACAATGTGCTGGTGGCTCATAACATACAATGTGCTGGTGGCTCATAACATACAATGTGCTGGTGGCTCATAACATACAATGTGCTGGTGGCTCATAACATACAATGTGCTGGTGGCTCATAACATACAATGTGCTGGTGGCTCATAACATACAATGTGCTGGTGGCTCATAACATACAATGTGCTGGTGGCTCATGACATACAATGTGCTGGTGGCTCATGACATACAATGTGCTGGTGGCTCATAACATGCAATGTGCTGGTGGCTCATTACATGCAATGTGCTGGTGGCTCATGACATGCAATGTGCTGGTGGCTCATAACATACAATGTGCTGGTGGCTCATGACATACAATGTGCTGATGGCTCATAACATACAATGTGCTGGTGGCTCATGACATACAATGTGCTGGTGGCTCATGACATGCAATGTGCTGGTGGCTCATTACATGCAATGTGCTGGTGGCTCATGACATGCAATGTGCTGGTGGCTCATAACATACAATGTGCTGGTGGCTCATAACATACAATGTGCTGGTGGCTCATGACATACAATGTGCTGGTGGCTCATGACATACAATGTGCTGGTGGCTCATAACATACAATGTGCTGGTGGCTCATAACATACAATGTGCTGGTGGTTCATAACATACAATGTGCTGGTGGCTCATGACATACAATGTGCTGGTGGCTCATGACATACAATGTGCTGGTGGCTCATGACATGCATGCAACTTTTATTCCAGGCAAATGATGCCTTCATTCGTGGTGACGTGGCCTCTGGTGTAAGGTTCAGTCGGTATGCCCGAAACAATGCAATTTCGGCCATTGTATGTGGCACCGTCATTATCGCTTTGATGCTAATCTTACACTTCAACGGTATTTACTAGTGCACAATAGTATATTAGTAAACTCAATTGACAAGACGGTCCATGCATACCATTTTTTTTGGCAGTGTATGCTCTGATCTATTAACGCCGGTTGTGAAATAATGAATGGCGACTCTTCTCTATTAAGTACGCCCTACTAAAAGAACGTGATTCTGTGATAAGCGTCCCTCTATTATCCGACTAGTCCCTCTCTATTAATAATACTAATAATAATAAACTTTATTATGCACAGAAATCGTTCTTAAAACGCATCATTAACCGACCAGTCCCTTTGTATTAACCGACCAGCCTCTCTCTTATTAACTATTAACCGACCACTGATCTATTCTCCAATAAGCGCCAATGTAATGCTCGCCCGTTCACTGCAATAAAATGCCATGATATGTTTGATTGCCGGGAGAAAACTGACATTTTTCTCTCGGCTAATTCAGTAATAATGGTAATAGTGGAGTGCAGTTTGGTCTGAAATCGTACGAGTGATTACAAAATTGCACGACACGAAGTTCAATTACCTATTAATCATATTCATTATGAAATATTTTCAAATACACTCGTGATATTTCGGGTGCATGGTAAATTGTAAGAATCAGTAAGAACAATTTTGATGCCTGAAATACAACTCTTTCATTCTAAAATACAAATCATATTACTTTTCTATGAAGAATCGTTTCAATTTCAAGTTATTTAAGAAAACTAGACGCTCTTGTAGCGTTAAGTCGGGCTTCTTAAAGCAAGCAGTGGTTGCTGCGATCGGTAATCTCGACTGAATCTGATTTGCTCTCGACCACATATCCATTGTCAATGAAATATTGTCAATGGCAATAAAGCTCGAGCAAGAGCCCGCGCGCCGTAGACTAATGCATCAAACACGTAGGCAAGGTAATTCATTAACGCACTATGGTTTAGAATGATCATAAAGTATTGTATATGTACAATAATCAAATCTCCCAGCACAAGAATAGCTTTTTCTAGAATATCACAATCATCAAGAGTATTTACCATGTCTTCAACTGAATACATGAAATTCCATACACAGGACGTGACGAGATAACGATCGCTTCTACAATACTAATGAAATGTAACCTATTCGGAACTATAAATATAGATATCTTATAGTGCGATTAAAACGAGCTCGATAGAACTTGCTTTCCTTGCAATTTCAGTACTGCGATTTCACAAACTCAGCGAATCATGAATGACAATGACATAGTTTATTTATTACCATAAATATATCCATACAAATACAAATACCGTATACATAAACTATTATCGGTCGGCTGAAAACCTTACAACTGTTCTCAGTTCTCTTCACCGCCGGCTGCGTGTATCAACTCACTTCGTTCTAAGTTCTGAAGATCTCTAAATCCTTTGCAGTACTAGTACTGGATTGATAAATCCATATCTCTATGAATTATTGTGGTTATTTTGAAAACAAGACGACATAAATTGTGAATTCAGACTCGACCAGTCTCGTATTGATAAATCATGTTGTTTGAGCCTTCGGTGATTATCTTAGCGGCCGGCACAGGGCGCATGCGCTGTAGAACCCAGTATGCTTTCTGGGGTCGACGACGACGACGAACGCTTCTCATTTCTAGAGTCGGGTCTTCCACAGGAAGCCCGACTAATTAGAAAGTTATTTAAGAAAATTAATTTATTTCTGTGCGATAATAAATAATAAATAAAAAATGATGCAGATTAATGATCCAAATTAGTGCAATTCATGAGGGGGGAGGGGGGAGGGGGGTTATGTGTCGCGGGATAGGGTATGGTATTTGAGCTCCTCAGGTCTGTGGTAGAGTATCGTGTTTGCTCTTTTAGTCAGTGGGATAGGGTAGTACCTTTTTTGGTTTGGATTTCGCAATAACACGCCCAATTACACCAGCGTTCGCATAGGCTCAGTTGCGACTTACAGTATTTTCGAGCTCAAAGTGGGTCTGGGTTTAGAATATGGGGAATCGCATTTAAGTCTGGAATATTTTCAGGGTTTTGAGGCGCTTTGAGGTGTCCCGAGGCCAATCCTGACCGAAAACGCCCATAGTACCCTCTCCCCCCGGGACAAAGTCAATATCAAGTCAATTCGTGAGCAAGATATTCTAAGTAACCATGATAACAGTTACTGACTGAATAGAACTTCATTTGGCCCTGCGCCGTATCAAACCAATTGCAAATTATAAACCTCATGCCAACAATTTGAACAACGATTGTGGCTATACGTTTTAATTTAGAGTATGGTTCAAGTGTGAAGAACGTACCTCATCCCGTAGTTTTTTTCTTCTTTTTTTTTATATTTTATTTAATCCCGTAGTTGATAATTCGCACCAACGAAAATATAGGGCTCCGGCCGCCAAAGTGTTTCGGTTGGAATGTGAGAGCACCATAAAATGATTGTAACTCGGCCGAGCTGCTAAACTATTTAACAAATAGAAAACGTTTCCCGTGTTTACATAGCCTGATATAAACACGAGGGAAGTTTGGGAGAAGTCGAGAGCTATTGTGTAAAACCGAGCCTCCGGAGAGTGTTTATATCAGGCTATGTAAACACGGGAAAACGTTTTCTATTTGTTTTATAAAATAAGTACAAGGATTTCTTTCGTAAAACTCCTTTATTTACGCGAGATTTTAGTGATCAAAATTTCAATTCTCCTGAAAAGCGTCAGAAATCGCCTATCATCCAATCAAATCTCACGAAAGAAGTCAAAATGGCAAAACGACTCGACAACTTTCATCTGTGCAGTTTACTGTTTTGACACGAAAAACGATTTGAAGAATGCTATTTTCTGTCAGAAAATTGCAGAAGAATGCTTGTTACACTTTGTTTTTGTATCCTGTGAACACGAAACACGAAGAAAAGTGAGAAAAGCTGAGCCGAATCACGATCAATGACGAAGAGTCGTCAAACTTTCTGAAACTGATATTTGACATCTTGATGAATGGCGCACGAAGTCAGGTAGCCAAATATCCACAGTTTTTGTCGTATTTTGAATCTTTTCGTCGCTTTTCTCGACAAGAATGTATAAACGATGGACGTTTCTGACACATTTCAAGATATGTTTTCTCTTTGACATATTTTACTGAAACCATTTTACTAGAGATATGAATGTTCTGGCGAACCCGCCGTGTAGCTACAAGAATCGCTCTGTTTTTACTCTTTTGTGAGTATAAATACGGCTATCTTTTCTTGATATTTTCAGTCGTACACTTGAGAAAATATAAGACTTATGTGTAGCTAAGTATAACTTACAAAATGGTTAGTATGTGATTGAGAAAACTGAGCCGTTATATTTAGTTTTCTTCGTTATTTAAGTCTTAATTGTGGCAGAAATAATTGGACGATTCGTCGAGTTTCTTGCCGGCCGAGCTTGCAATTGAATGAACTTGAAGCTCAATTCTTGCAAAATTACTTAATTTTCGGTTTAAAATCATCAAAATCACATCTAGATAGAATTTGAACTTAACTAAACAAGAAAAACTGCAATTCTATGGCTTTTGTTTAGTAAATAAAACATGTTTGACAACAGAAAAAAATACATTTGTGGTCAGTTATTTTTACAATCAAATCCACTGCATCGCTTCAAGGTTGTTCAAGGTCATGAACCATGTTTACATAGCCTCATATCAACATAGTAATTAACCAACCACAACACGTTCAATGACTCGTTGGAGTATCGTTTATTTTTCGCTGATTCAAGCCAGGAAAGTGTTCGTTTTCTACAAATCCATGATGTCAAATTCAACTTTATTCATTGTTGGAAGCATTCGTCAGGGTCATGAACAATTTAGTGACATTTCAAGGGGAAGACAATGTTCTTTTATGAGTTTTCAGCGCTGTTGTGTGCTCAGTCGCGTCCAGTTCCACGGAGTACAATGTACTTCTACAGCCTTCTTTCAGATGCTTTTGAAAGACACAGTATCCCAGATACAGAGACGCTGTCGCTGACCTATCTACCTGCATGATCGAGTTTGTTGGTCTTCGTCAAACCAATCCGGCCCATGCCATTGGCATGGAAGCAACTACTGAATCAAATTATACGAGCCACCTGGTGTACTTTTATCTTCTACAAGTGTGCTATGAGGCTTCGACATCTTTCCTGATATCTGGCCAGTAACATTGTATATAATATACACCAAACACAATTCTCTATTTCATTGAATCCATATTTGTATTAATTACTGCATATCAGTAGAGTACAAACTATTAAAAGCGTGCAACATATGATAAATAGTGCAAAGTATTGCATGCTTTTAGTGCTTGTACATGTCTATAGATGTCTGTCTATGACCAGATTATTATAGTGTTAGTATTTGTATTTTAAAAGCAACACCATACACCATTTTAATGGTGTATATAGAAACTCGGGTGGGAATGAGAATAAATAGAGACATGGAAGGGGACAATGTGACCGGGACAGGAATGAGAATCAATGGAGATGTGGGATGGGAACAATGGGGACAAGGGTGGAAATGAGAATCAGTAGAGATATGGGAGGGAGAGGGGATTTTAGTGGGTATAGATAGGTGTCTCTAATTAGTTTCTTGTAAGTTAGAACACATGACACAGTACGTAATAAAGTTATTATTATTATTATACTGCATTTTATTATTTTATTTTACCACAAATGTGCCTTGCTGACAAGGGACAGCCACATGTATGCATTGAAAGCTACATGTACGGCAGTGTACAACTCGCAGCACTACACTTTCTACCCGAGAAACGACTAGTATAAAAATATATCTATCATCGATAAAACTGAAAGTAAACCAACCTTATTTAACGTCGGTAACTCGTGACAGTAATTCAACTGACAAAACTGAGGCCGACGGTGAGCACTTTACCCCCTCTTTCTATCAGTGCTCCGTTTTACGGGTATTTAAAGCAACCTTATTTAACGTCGGTAACTCGTGACAGTAATTCAACTGACAAACCTGAGGCCGACGGTGCGCACTTTACTCCCCTCTTTCTATCAGTGCTCCGTTTTACGGGTATTCAAAGCAACCTTATTTAACGTCGGTAACTCGTGACAGTAATTCAACTGACAAAACTGAGGCCGACGGTGCGCACTTTACCCCCTCTTTCTATCAGTGCTCCGTTTTACGGGTATTTAAAGCAACCTTATTTAACGTCGGTAACTCGTGACAGTAATTCAACTGACAAAACTGAGGCCGACGGTGCGCACTTTACCCCCTCTTTCTATTAGTGCTCCGTTTTACGGGTATTTAAAGCAACCTTAATTATTCAACGTCGGTAACTCGTGACAGTAATTCAACTGACAAAACTGAGGCCGACGGTGAGCACTTTACCCCCTCTTTCTATCATTGTGCCGTGTTTGTACGAGTGTTTAAAGCTGCACTGAGCTACACGGAATGACAAAGAAGTCGAAACAAGGATGTGAGGTGGCAGTGAAGAATCGAACCGGGCACCTCTCGCTTAGAAGGCCGCGCACTAACCAACTAAGCCATCCCGGCTTGCTCCTTGATAGCGGGCGAATTAGTAAGTAGCCGAATACGAGTGTTGTTGTAAATGGTAAGTATTTTAAAAAGTGGCTGATCGCCATTCATGCACATCACTGATGACACGTCTCGCTGAATCACTGACCCCCAGGAGCATCAGTGTTTTGAAGTTCACTGAGCAAGTCTCAGTCTTCGGCCTGTATTCATCTTTCAACGTCAGTTTGAAGTACATAGAAGGTAAGAACTCATTTTGGGCTAATGAGATGTCCCTCCCTGTCATTGTGCATTTGTCCTGTGTAAGTTCATAAATATTTTGTATACGGTTCACTGCAGAGTGATTAGGATATAACGATAGTTAGTCGAAAAATATAACCTAACACTTTTTCGTAATGTATTGAGTCGCGCGCCAAGGTTTGACACCTGTAGACGGGCCCGGACCTCAAAGAATCATGGGGGATTTATCAGTCGATTTGCAATTGTCTGAATTCTCTGATTGTCACGTGTCCAAATAAATATAATTATTAATTCGGAGTACATAGACAAGCCAACTCATTTCATATGCCACTTGCGTTTGATTCATCAGGTTATTATTATGACTGAAAATACAAAACTCCCATGATCCATATGATCCCACCTCTGATATCTTTTGATAAGTGAGTGGAATAAGACTTTAACACCATGCATGAAAACATTGAATATTTCGTATTTCCTTACAACACACAAATGTACCGGGGGGTATGTATCGCGGGATCAGTGGTTTTTGAGCACCTCAGGTCTGGGGTAGAGTATCGTGTTTGCTCTTTTAGTCAGTGGGATAGGGTAGTACCTTTCTTGGTTTGGATTTCGCAATAACACGCCCAATTACACCAGCGTTCTCATACTCTCAGTTGCGACTTACAGTATTTTCGAGCTCAAAGTGGGTCTGGGTTTAGAATATGGGGAATCGCATTTTAAGTCTGGAATAGATTCAGGATTTTGAGGTCTTTGAGGTCTTTGAGGTGTCCGAGGCCAATCCTGACGAAAAACGCCCATAGCACCCCCTCCCCCCGGGACAAATTCAATATCAAGTCAATCGGCCGTGAGCAAGATATTAGTAGGTAACAGTACCGTACTATACTGACTGAATTGACAGAACTTCATTTGGCCCTGCAATATCAAACCAATTGCAAATTATACACCTTATGCCAACAATTTGGACAACGATTGTGTCTATACGTTGTTGAGCATGGTTCAAGTGTGAAGAACCGTGTTTTTCATCCGGTAGTTTTTTTTTCTTCTTCTTTTTTTTAATTTTTTTTATAAAAATCCCGTAGTTGATAATTAGCACCAACGAAAATATAGGGCTCCAAAGCGTTTCGGTTGGAATGTGAGAGCACCGTAAAATGATTCTAGCTCGACCGAGCTGCTAAACTATAAATATATCTATCATCGATAAAACTGAAAGTAAACCAACCTTATTTAACGACGGTAACTCGTGACAGTAATAGGCGACTTGCACTAAGAGGTCACGTGACCCCAACCCCCTTAAATCGAACAGCAGTGTCAAAATAAACTCCAGAAATGAGAAGAGCACCTCGAAATTAGTAAAAGGGCGAAGTTTCAGGTCATACGGTCTGACACAGGAGAAATGGGAATAAAAATAAAATCCATCGTTTTCTAAGATTTTGTTTGGAAAATGCATTGGATGGCTGGCTCTTGCCATCCAACGCATTTTCCAAACAAAATCTTTACTGAAAACGATCGATTTTATTTTTTTAGTCATTTCTCCTGTGTCAAACATTATGCGCTGAAACTTCGCCATTTTACTAATTTCGAGCTGCTCTTTTCATTTCTGGAGTTCATTTTGACACTGCTGTTCGTTTTATGGGAGTTAGGGTCACGTGACCTCTTAGTGCAAGTCGCCTATTCAACTGACAAACCTAAGTCCGACGGTGCGCGCTTTACTCCCCTCTTTCTATCAGTGTTCCGTTTCACGGGTATTTACAGCTGCACTGAGCTACACGGATTAGAAAGTCGAAACAAGGATGTGAGGTGGCAGTGAAGAATCGAACCGGTTACCTCTCGCTTAGAAGGTAACGCACACTAACCAAGCCATCTGCTTGCTCCTTGATAGCGGGCGAATTAGTAAGTAGCCGAATACGAGTGTTGTTGTTTTGCCTGCATATATTCCCTAAATGGTAAGTATTTTGAAGTGGCTGAGGGCTGATCGCCATTCATGTACATCGAACACGTCTCGCTGAATCACTGACCCCCAGGAGCATGTTTTTGAAGTTCGCTGACCAAATCTCAGTCTTCGGCCTGTATTCATCTTTTAACTAAGTTTGAAGTACATAGAAGGTACGAACTCATTTCACGCTAAGCTTAACAGTGTTTTATATTCGATAATTATATAATATAGCTCAGTTCTTTGTTAAAGAAAGCTACTTTCTATCTGCATGAGTTACTTTCAGTGCTTGGCTTTCAGCCGTTAGTTAGAACATTGCTAGCCTACCAAACAAACACAGCTTGATTTTTGAAGTTCAAACCGGCACAATTCCTGTCTGAAATACGTCGCCATTTTTAAGTTATAGTGCCATATGTCTCTCGAGTAAACTCCAAAATATTATCATAAAGTTAAATTGAACATTTTGGAGTAATGTAAATGAACGTAATTATTACAAAGTAACGGCTGCATGGATATTGATCCAAGAATGATGGCCGAATTTATTATTGAGCTTTTTTGATCACTTTATGCTGAAGTAACGTTTACTTTAACAATCAAATTGATATAAGACTTAATAATAGATAATATTAAACCAGCTTTATTGAGATGAAGTCAGAAATAAACTTAAATACAGTGAATATTTATAAATTCTGCGTTTGTTCCTGTTTTTCCGCATTCCAAACTGAATTATATAATAATTTATGATTTCTGCTCTTTGTAGAATTGCTTTGGAACCTGGCTTAGACAATGTCTGATAGAGAAGGTAATACATAGTTATAGCTGCATTTATATGATTGCTCACTTAGGCCTACGGCAAACGTCGAACTAACCATGAGCTTAATTCAGTCGAACCTATTAATTTTGAAATAGGCTCATGGTTAGAACGATGTTTGCCGCAATTGAGGTCGACCCTATTCATTAGGTTCGAGTCCATCATAAGTTCGACAAGCCAAGTCGGATATTACGACTCTGGAGCGACTTTGCGGCAAACGCCGTTTTAAACACGCGCCGAACTAAATTCATAAATTATGTAAAATAGTAATCAATCATGCAAATCACATGACTTACATCAAAACCGTGAAAACAACGACTCCCCCACCTCCTAAACACTCATCTCCCCCCTGGTGAGCATGCGCTATAGAAAGACATATTCGAAAACAATCATTCTCGTACTCAGAGTCCCTCGGTCGTTCCCTCGCCGAGGAGCTCTGGGTAAAAGAATGGAAAACAATATTTCATTGTTAGAAGAACGGATAATAACAGGGCTTGCAGCTGTATCTTTATCCTCCTACAAACACCACTGCGGCCTGCATTGCCATTCTTCGCTTCTTGTTTTGAAGTATGCACGTTTTAATTGCGGCCGAGCGCTGTATTTTGCCATTGCATTGGGTATGCAGTCAGGCGCCAAAAGAAAAAACATGTGCGTGCTCCCGTGCATTTTAATGCGAAATTAGAATTAAAATTCCAATGCGCGAGTGAATTAGATCGACATTGGTTCGACGCTTGCCGCCACGTCGGCCCTTGGTCGACCTTCCACCAAACCTATATTTTAATAGGTTCGGCGCGACGTTAGTCCGACGTTTGCCCTAGGCCTTACTTAGGCCTACGGCAAACGTCGAACTAACCATGAACTTAATTCAGTCGAACCTATTAATTTTGTGGATACACTGTATTAAACCTTTATTATTTTTATCATTATTGTTAAATAGGCTGATGGATAGTAATAATATGATGATGGTCCCGTGATTATAATTTGCTGAGAAGGCTGATTTTTAATAGGATCGGCGCGACTTAACATTAGGCCTTACTCGCTTACGAGCTAGCGTACTCACGTAGTGCAGTAATATTTTATGGTTTGCACGTGCATGACGTCATGGCGGCCATGTTGGTGCCCGATAACAAAACATTCCTCATTAGCTTCTCTTGTTTGTTCTTCCAACATGGCCGCTGCGTCTTTGTACTTTAAATCTCCAAGGATTGCTTGCAAACCATCAATTATGCTGCCATGACTAGGTTCTCACTAGCAACTTGCGCAGTGTCCAATTATGTCATGTTTAATAAACTCGCAGGAGTGTTTTATCGGGTTCGCCTCGTGGTTTTAGACCCGATAAAACACGACCTGCGAGTTTATTGGACAGCTTCAAAAACGATCTTCCAAAATAATACATTTTCGGATGATTTCAGTAAGAAAACAGCAAGGAAAACACAAACATAGCAGTATCGTGTTGATTCTAACGCTTCACACATGCGCACCGATACTACTAATACTCTCAAAAAGATCCCACATTTGAACGACGGTCCGAAAGTGTGACCAAGGAGCGATCTTTCCGGACAACGTATATGTCGTCCCGTACAGGGAACTGGGAGGTCAATGATACGACACCAATATGAGACCTTCCCTTATTAGTATTCTTTATATAAAGAATACTAATGAGGATGGCTTTAAAATATTTATATAAAGAATAATAATAAGCAGTGCATTACCGGGTATAAAGTTACATGCACGTGATGGATTTCGTCCTTCTGATTGGACGAATTACTCATTAATTATGCATGAGTTTTTGAAACCACTATTCAACCCTCTCATGCTTGCTGGTGATTGATAGATTGTGCACTTATTTCAGTTCTGTTATTAATACTGTTTTAGTTATTGTGGATAACGAAACCCAGCCAGCGTACTCTCATTATGCGGGCAATGAAGGATATCAACACGACCCAAGTAACGTTGTGAACCTTCCATCCACAAGCATCCAAGGCACTGATGAGTACTACTCTGAGAATCAACCTGACTACTCCCCTCTGGGTCAGCCTGGGTACCCTCCTCTGGGTCAACCTGGCAACCCTCCTCACAGCCAACCCGAGTACCCACTACTAGGTCAGCCAGGATATGGATACCCATCGAGTTACACCCAACAGCCAATGCCAAGCGGATCTGTGACGACAACTAACGTTATTGTTGTGGTAAATATCAATAACGTATATCCAATTCCTGTATGAATAGCACGGGTGCTTTGTGGGATTTATCCCCCACCCCCCAAACAACAAACAACGTACCCCCCCCCCCCCCCCCCCAAGAACAAAAACATGGGCTCGATCGGTCTTTAATGTGAGTTTATATTCTTGCAGCAGGCGTGCAGACCGAGAGTTATAGGAGCTGTGTACCCGTCTGACTACAACGGTCTTGCTTGGTTTGCATGTCTGTGCTGTTTTTTTCCTACTGGAATCGTTGCCATTTACAACGCACACAGGGTATGTATACATCAACACTTTAGAACTGGATGGATGGATGGATGGATGGATGGATGGATGGATGGATGGATGGATGGATGGATGGATGGATGGATGGATGGATGGATGGATGGATGGATGGATGGATGGATGGATGGATGGATGGATGGATGGATGGATGGATGGATGGATGGATGGATGGATGGATGGATGGATGGATGGATGGATGGATGGATGGATGGATGGATGGATGGATGGATGAATGAATGGATGAATGAATGGATGAATGGATAAAGGAGTCAGTGAATGGATGAACGGATGAATAATCATTTGCTGAACTTTTGATTCTAGTCACGTGATGAGGCATTGCTTGGTGACCTGGACGCCGCTAATTACTACAGTCAGAAGGCTAAGACACTGTCCTATATATCCATTGTAATTGGTATTGTCTGCGCTGTCCTGATTGGTACCGTGATATCGCTATAACTTTTTACATCGAGGACTACGCAACCAGAAGTCTTAATGAATCGTGAGGCGTTATATAAAGAGAGATTTTCTTGAGCCCGTGAAATTAAAGTTACTGATTTTGCGATTTGTAATGTCACGTAAGATATTGTTATAGGCGTGACAACCAGAGATCAATACTCCACAGTTGATTCAGACATCGTTGTACTCCTTGGCAAAAGACGCATTTCCTCAGCGTTTAAGGTACGGACACACGGCTACGCTCCGGCGGGCATCGTGTACTTTTGCAGCGTGTGTCCACCCATGTTGCACGCAATAGAATCCTAGAGATTTGTAGAATCGATGTGCTTTTTAGTCGGGCTTCCTGTGGAAGCTCCGACTCTAAAAATGCAGGCCGTTCTTCTTCTTCGTCGTATTCTTTGACCTCAAATCGACATGTCACATTACAGGCGTTCCTTGTTTGTTGGCGCGGGGATTGGGGCGAGAGGAATGGCTTCTTCAACACGAGACATCAGTTGGCCTCTTTCTTCACAAGCAAATCAGATTGCTCTGTTTTAATCGCACTGCGATATCTATATTTAGTTCAAATAGGCTATGTGAGTTAGAAGCCCCACTTCACGCTAGTAGAGCGTCTAGTTTTATATTAAGCTACGCAGGCTAACGTCGAGCTAAAGCCGAAGGAGACATGAAGTCTGGCCAAGAAAGATTACAAAGCACAAACCAATCAGGGAAAGCACCGGAGGTCAAGGGGCCAAAATATAAGTCTTTTCTCGTCTAAATCTAAATTTAGATTGAAACAGGACGCTCTAGTAGCGTGAAGTCGGGCTATTAACGTTTTTACTGATATACTGTAAAGTTCGCAGTACTGAAATTGCAAGGAAAGCATGTTCTATCGAGCTCGAGTCATGCAACGACGAGCAACCAAAAACTGTTTCAATCGCACTGAAAATCGCACTATAAGATATCTATATTTAGTTCAAATAGGTTACATTTCATTTAGAAGCCCGACTTCACGCTAGAAGAGCGTCTAGTTTAGTACAAATCATGAAGAATGACTTCAAATGGAACTCCCATGATCCTTCAGGATCGCACCATTGACACTTTCACTGCATCACAATAGTTTGTAGATAAAGAATTGTTGATGCAAGATCAACATTAAACCTACCATTAAAATTATTTTTCATCGCATTGTTTCTAATTATTTATTTTTTTCCACGTTTTTGTCACCCGACGTAGTCAATCGATAAAAATCGATATCGATACAAATCGATAAAAATCAAGTGATGGTTATCGATTTTTAACGGAAATCGGTAAAAATCGATAAAGAAAAAAAGTGTGATATCGATTTTTATCGATTTTTATCGATTTTTAACGGTTTGCTGTTTTCGCGTAATAATGTGTTGAATATCATCTGATTGACCCTGGAGTACAATTACCGAGACGCATAAACCAAACTACTATTGACAACTGCAACTTCTTTTATTCTAAAATCAATATATATATTTTTATTGTTATTATCTTTTTATTTATTAACGATACTACCGACGTAACAAGATTTAGATGTAGATATGGGTGTTCAATAAAGCAAGTCAGTTCAGATCGAGTCCTCACTAATAAACAAAACCATCCACAGAAGGAAAACGATAAAAACGATAAATCACGTCAATCGATAAAAATCGATATTAAAGAAAAAAAGTGTGATATCGATTTTTACCGATTGATCGATACAAATCGATATCAATCAATTCAAGGATATCGATTTTTACCGATTTATCGATTGGCAAATCGATTGGCAAATCGATATCGATTTTTATCGATTGACTACGTCGGGTTGTCAGTATGAGCGATATTTTTATTTTTACAACACTTGAGAGTAATGTCGCAATCTGTTTGGCTGGTTTGTCGTTGTCAATAAGAGTACAGACACAGTGCTTACGACAGCATGTCACGACTTGTCACACAATCCTTTCCTATCCTATAATATCGCCATCTGATTGGCTGGTTTGTCAATAAGAGTACAGACACACAGTGCTTACGACAACATGTCACGACTTGTCACACAATCCTTTCCTATCCTATAATATCGCCATCTGATTGGATGGATTGTCGTTGTCAATAAGAGTACAGACACAGTGCTTACGACAGCATGTCACGACTTGTCACACAATCTTTTCCTATCCTATAATATCGCCATCTGATTGGCTGGTTTGTCAATAAGAGTACAGACACAGTGCTTACGACAGCATGTCACGACTTGTCACACAAGCTTTTCCTATCCTATAATATCGCCATCTGATTGGATGGTTTGTCGTTGTCAATAAGAGTACAGACACCGCAGTGCTTACGACAGCATGTCACGACTTGTCACACAATCTTTTCCTATCCTATAATATCGCCATCTGATTGGCTGGTTTGTCGTTGTCAATAAGAGTACAGACACCGCAGTGCTTACGACAGCATGTCACGACTTGTCACACAATCCTTTTCCTATCCTATAATGTCGCAATCTGATTGGCTGGTTTGTCGTTGTCAATAAGAGTACAGACACCGCAGTGCTTACGACAGCATGTCACGACTTGTCACACAATCCTTTTCCTATCCTATAATGTCGCAATCTGATTGGCTGGTTTGTCGTTGTCAATAAGAGTACAGACACACAGTGCTTACGACAACATGTCACGACTTGTCACACAATCCTATCCTATAATATCGCCATCTGATTGGATGGATTGTCGTTGTCAATAAGAGTACAGACACAGTGCTTACGACAGCATGTCACGACTTGTCACACAATCCTATCCTATAATATCGCCATCTGATTGGATGGATTGTCGTTGTCAATAAGAGTACAGACACAGTGCTTACGACAGCATGTCACGACTTGTCACACAATCTTTTCCTATCCTATAATATCGCCATCTGATTGGATGGTTTGTCGTTGTCAATAAGAGTACAGAAACAGTGCTTACGACAGCATGTCACGACTTGTCACACAATCCTTTCCTATCCTATAATGTCGCCATCTGATTGGATGGTTTGTCGTTGTCAATAAGAGTACAGACACCGCAGTGCTTACGACAGCATGTCACGACTTGTCACACAATCTTTTCCTATCCTATAATATCGCCATATGATTGGCTGGTTTGCCGTTGTCAATAAAAGTACAGACACAGTGCTTACGACAGCATGTCACAACACGAAGTGAAAATGTTAGCTATAATCGCTGCGCTCCTGGTTCCACTTCAGTTTTGCATATTTTATGACGTCAAGAGTGTGTTAATTAGCCACTTTTGAAACGAGTAAAGGACTGGGAAAGAGTTTTTAGAATTAATCTAATTAAGAAATGAACCCCATCACAAGAAAGAGCATATCAGAATTAGTAAGTTTCAGGAGTTTGATAGGGTTTGGACAAGCAGTAAATGAACTGCAGACATTCAAAAGCTGCACACAAAAAAAAAATGTATGGTTACGCATTTCTTTGTAGATTTTGAGATGTTTGGAAAGCTGTTACTCGTTCAATATCTAACTAAACCTAACAAAACTTTGTAAGCTTACTAATTCGGATATGCTCTTTCTTGTGAAGAGTATAGACCAGGATATAGACAACACAAAACCATCTGCGATTTGTTAAATAGTACCGAATAGTGCTATGTCTATTGTTTTCTATTGTTTCATCAGTGCTATTTATTGCTAATTAGTGCTAATTATTGGTACTGTTTTCTCTCGTCTTTGCTCTGCTGTTTCGTCATATCTCCGTGAACATCTCCCAAAGTTGCCGCGCGGCTTAATTTGTTTAAAAAGTTTGTCAAGTCTCCAAAATTGATTGCGCAAACCTACGCCTTACTTGGGCAAGGTCTTCGTGTAGCTGCACAAATTGTCCTGGTTATTGTTTATTATGTAAAAACAATACGTAGAACGTACGACAATAGAACAATAGCCAGGACTTTTGTGCAGCTACACGAAGACCTGACCTTTGTCAATAGCCAGGACTTTTGTGCAGCTACATGAAGACCTGACCCTTACTGGTTGTACGCGACGTCAATGTAGCCATGTTGGATCCCGATAACACTGAAAGCATTCCTCATTAGCTTCTCTTGTTTGTACCAACATGGCCGCTGCGTCTTTGTTTAATTCTCCTGGGATCGATTGCAAACCAGCAACAGCCACCATTTTAGACGAACAACTTGTGCATAGTACTCGTGACAGAATCGCTTCCTTGCTGTACCACAGCAACACAAGACTATGAAAGAAGGCTGAAATGGTGAGGTGAATTGTTTCTGTGAGTAATTATATATAGTTGTAGTAATAATTGAGGAGAAGGTGCTGCCTTTGTAACTACATCTACAAATGGTAGACCTTCGAGTGGCTCGTATTTCATATCTTCATCCTGAGTTCATATTCCCTGTGGATGAAGTAACCTTACAGATAAAGGCTAGGACTAAATATCTAATGTACAAACAGAAGTTATAATATTTACACTTCCGATTGACGTCGCCGTCGTGGATTTTGGAAAGCTAGGCCACGAAGTTCTCGGTGTGAGTGGCCGGCTGGTCTATACTACTAGGGCCTAGATGAAAATTACATATTTATTTATTTTATTTGTATATATATGTAGATGTTGCAGCTGCTCAGAATATTTTCCAATGTCATTTTTGGAAGAAAGCCAAGGATTGTACGTCAAAAAATCTGGACAATCAACCGGAAGTTGGAGACTGTGGTTCTATCATAATAATTTCATTACTGACAGTAAATGTATGGAAGAAATCACCTTTTCCTAATATTTCGCCTTACTGGATGTTGCAGCAACTCAGAATCTTTTCCAATTAAATTGCAGTAGCAAATTTCAATAGAGTGCAAACCATATGTCCGTGAAACAGTACTAACTAATTATTACTAAATAGCACTGATGAAACAATAGAAAACAATGGAGATAACACTATTTATGTCGAAACATGCTTTACAAATTTATGAACGGAGCTCTGTAGCGCGTCGCACTAGTTTGCTGAAGAAAGGACCATAGACATTTGCTTGGAATAATTTGGCCACGGTAGTGGCTAGTTTAATAAGATCAACAAAAAACACATAAAAGTGTAAAATACTAACGAATAAAATCTATTCAGCAACACTATTTAGTACTATTTAGTAATAGTACTATTTCACGACTAGACCTAGGACAAATCGCTTTTTCCTAATTTTTATTTTCGCCTTACTAGATGTTGCAGCTGCTCAGAATACTTTCCAATGTCTTTTTTTTTAGGAAAGCCAAGGATTGTACGTCAAAAAATCTGGACAATCAACGAATTTGGAGATGGTTGTATCAAAATTACATGACGTAGCAAATTTCAATACACTAAATATAGGAGAAATCGGTTTTTCCTAATTTTCCACCAAATTTTTAAGCCATTTTGAGCAAACCAGAAAAAAATCTTACCTTCAGGCCTATCGCCATTCTCCTATTGCCTTTTGCCTATCGCCTTTGGCTCCGACAATGTTTTTTGAAATAGCTGTATATTAGCAGTCAGTAACAGTAACGTGCATGTACGCACAGCTGAACACCATTCAAGTGTATCAATACGTCTTCCTATACCCGGGACTGAACTTCATTTCGTTCTAAGCCGTCGGACTGCAAGACCCATTCTGTACGATCTTCAAGCTTAACTGGAACATTTGCAGTAAGTAAGCGGTAAATGTATGCTCGACGTAACAGCTCCTTTTCTAAGTTGAACGTACGGTTGATATCTCTGAACTACTGTCTTACTTGCAGTGGCATGTTTATATTTCAATATCTATTGAACAACTGTTCCTTACAAACCAGGATGCCAAAAACAAACGGCATTTTGGAAGCCTTTCGCAGCATGAAAAAGTACTGTAAAATCCCCCGAGTTTTTGCACGAGTTCTATGGATCTGGTTTATATTAAAGTTGTGAAGTTGCCTGACAAAACCGTCATTAAAACTTGTACAATTAAATGTACTAATTAAAACAACAACAGCCAAGTATCGGAGCCATACTTGGACAACTTACCACCGAACAGCGGTTCAGTTTATTTGGCTTTTTGTTCAGTTAACAATGTCCTTAACTCATATTAACAAGCAAGCGAAATTTCATGTTTATTTAATAATATTTATCAAATAGTTTGGTTAAAATGAGGATTAGAGTCATTATGATTACTTCTCGCCAATAATAACATGCGCCATTTCTAAAAGTCGATATTGCGTCTCGTAGTGTTTTCCGCTTTCTGAGTGCAAGCTACTTGTGACGTCATTGCACTGAAAGTCCCCATTGCATCATGGATTGTTGTCGTTTCTCAAAACCAGTTTGCAATAAAAACCGACGACTAGTCGTAGTTAGGACTTGAAGTTTTTTTTTGTTTTTACTTCCAGTCTTGTCCTTTGTTGCAAGAGTTTTAATTTTAATTTTACCATTATGATAACAGCAATAACAACACTCATAGCTAGCCGGCGTTTTACCGAAAGAGTTTTTTCTGCCGGAAGTCAGATTTCGCTGAAGTGTGCTCACCTTCCGGTTTACTAAAAATAGATTTAGCGCCACGAGCATGGGCCACACATCAGTACGAGATTCGCTCTCTTAGTATTATGGTCTCTTGTTGTAGTGTATTGTTTCCATCTCGTCCCATATCATTTTGTTGACTTGCTTCATGACTTATCATGACGTCATCGTTATGCGATGACGTCATTTCTTCCCCATTACCTTCTACATACTTATTCGCTTCAATTCTTTAAATAACTTTCTATTCATTGGAAACCATGCATTTTCATAGTAACGTATAATGCCGAAAATTAACGTAGACAATTTTTAGTTGAGATTTTCAAATTAAATGTGCATAAAACATATTGATTATTACTTTATATTCTTATTATTGTATGTTTGTGAATTTGTTTCTGATATATAGGCTTATTTGTTTACATAGTCGACCCATTGCAACGCCAATGAGCGATGGACGATAGGACGGGTGAGTAGGGAATTAGAGGAAAATCATGGGTTTTATTATTATTATTATTATTATTTATTACTAAAAAATCTCTAATATATAATAATCGATAATGGTTCTTACTTCATCTCTCCTCCTCCCTTCTCTCCCCTCCCCTTGCACTCCCTTTTTGATCAACTCGTATGATGGCCTGCCCTGCCTTCTGACCAGCAGATCCAAAGCTATTTAATTCATGTTAAATTCATGGATATTGTAGCTACGTATACATCCCCACCATCCCATCCCCCCCCCCCCCCCCCCCCCTTCTCACCATCCTTCCCTCCTCTCACCATCCCCCCCTTCCTACCATCCTCCCCCCTTCGTGTCCACGAACTCTCTTAGCTCTCTTTTCCCGTTACATTTCCAGGCGATCAATGGACGTATTTACTATTAACATTCTATTGTGTTTAGTTATTGTGGATAACGAGGCTCCGCCACCATACTCTTTTTATGACAATGAAGGATATCAACACGACCCAAGTAACGTTGTGAACCTTCCACCCACAAGCATCCAAGGCCCTAGTAACCCACCTCAACCTGGGTACCCCCCTCAGGATCAACCTGGGTACCCCCCTCAGTGTCAACAAGGGTACCCCCCTCAGGATCAACCTGGGTACCCCCCTCAGTGTCAACAAGGGTACCCCCCTCAGGATCAACCTAGGCACATCCTACAATATCATTCAGGTCAACCAGAGCCAGATATAATGGTAAGGTCGCTCAATAGGACTATTGCTGTTTACCAATTTACAACTTAATGTTATGAAATTTCTCGCACGCTGATTGGTTGTCGATGATGTCATAGCTATGATGAAGGAGGTTTTACTTTACCTGTGTTGCGAACACAACACTGATGGGCGACTTTCATGATGGCGTCACATACTACAAGTACCAGAATGCTTTGCCCATTTTCTTTTGTTAGATAATTAGCACCAATGGGCTTGTGTCACCTGTCACGTGACTTTTTAAATTTTCACCGAAGACAAACGAAAATATCATAACTTGAAAAAGAGCATACTAAAGTTAGTAAAAGTGGAAAATTTTAAAAGAATCAAGCAAATAAAAAACAAGGATTTGTATGGGTTTTTCGCTTGGAAGGCAAGCTGTTGCCTTCCAACATACATTTCCATACAAAAAAGGTAAAGTTTGAATGCCTGTAACTATTGCCCTATTTACTTAATTCCCTTCAAACTTTCCACTTTTACTAACTATAGCATGCTCTTTCCAGTTATGGTATTTTCGTTTGTCTTCGGTGAAAATTTAAAAAGTCACGTGACAGGTGACACAAGCTCATTGTCTTACTATTCTCATGAGGGAATAAAAATCTGAATAAGAATTCAAAAGAAAATTCCCAAAGCATTCTGGTAGTAAAACAGCAATAGCATCTGAACTTTATCAGATAGTATCTGACGTCATATATGGTATATGACGTCATATATGGTATCTGACGTCATATATGGCATTTGACGTCATATATAGTATATGACGTCATATATGGTATATGACGTCATATATAGTATATGACGTCATATATAGTATATGACGTCATATATAGTATCTGACGTCATATATAGTATCTGACGTCATATATAGTATCTGGCGTCATACAGTGCTTTAATTGTTCTATGTTTGCCATTAGGAAAATACTCGACAAACAGCTGCTCTGAAATTGAAAGAAGTGGAGAACGAAGTGCGTCCCATCTACACGATGGCGTGTCTTGCTGTTGTGGTCTTTTTTCCATTTGGAATCGCTGCCGTCTACTGGGCAATAAAGGTATATGTGACAAACGTCCTACAGCAAATATTCTGGATACCGGAGGTTCAGCATAGAGTCGTTTTCGTATGAGTGGGAAGCCTACGGTAAGGAGTTACGGTCACTGTACGGAATCGAAGACATTCTATTCAACCAATCACAGCACGAAAAATCAATGCTCAACCAATCACAGCACGAAAAATCAATGCTCAACCAATCAGAATGCTTGGATACGGCACGAATACCTCACGGCACGAACCGTACCGTAACTACTTCCCACTCATACGAAAACGATTCTATTGGGAGAATATATATATTACTATTACTATGATACAAGTATATAGGTGAACCTCTGGTACCCAGGGTATACCGCCCCTGCATATAAGTCATAAGTTTGGACAGGAGCCCATTGTTTGGATTAGTCCAGTCAATCTGTGGTTTGAGTTCAAACTAATTGCAATATAATATTTTTCACCGTTAAGATATCAAGAGAGGTGACCTAAGTAACATACTAAAAATCCCAAAAAATCCCTTCGGTGGAACATCCCGAAAATTGGAATTAAAGATATTGATGTCTTACCACAGGGTTCCCGCATCATAAAAAAAAACAGCCAAGCTGTTGTTTGAGGTCACACAAATTGCAACATAATTAATTATACTTCTACATGACAGAGAGGAGTCACCTAAGTAACATACAGAAAATCCCACAAAATCCCATAGAAGAAACATCCCAAAATTTGAATTAACTATTTTCATGCCTCACTACAGGGTTCCCACATCATAAAAATGTAATATCCCACAAAATATATTCTTTCGAAATGATTTTTGAAGTTTTTCAGATTACAAGTGTCTGAGAATGATAAAACTAGTTTGACAACTTTGATATTGGTCTTTTTGAGTAAAAACAAACATGAGTTTTAGGGGGTAGGGGTAGGGAATTAGCTGGTAAACTCTTATAAATAACCACAAATTGGCTTTTGAAATCATGTTTCTGGTCGTTTTATTCGAAATTTGAAATACTACTCATTTGGGGAAGTTCAGTGTTAGCACATATCAAAATCAGAATGCCGAATCACGCAACTTGGCGTCTGCCCTCAGCTTGCACATTCATGGATTATTATTATTAAAATATCGCGCAATTGAATCTCAAACGGAAAAAATCAGTTCAGTAGTCATCTTCAGCGATCAAGTCGGGTGCCAACGAGTTCAGGTAACTTTGCCCCTGCCACATTCCACATGCAGGAGAACAATCCAGTAAATGTACATCTCAGTGTTCTGCATGCACTCGCATTTGACCTCGGATCATCTCCGATCACCCCCCCTAAAACTCCTGTTTGTTTTTACTCAAAAAGACCAATATCAAAGTTGTCAAACTAGTTTTATCATTCTCAGACACTTGTAATCTGAAAAACTTCAAAAATCATTTCGAAAGAATATATTTTGTGGGATATTACATTTTTATGATGTGGGAACCCTGTGGTGTGGCATGAAAATATTTATAATCAAATTTTGGGATGTTTCTTCTATGGGATTTTGTGGGATTTTCAATATGTTACTTAGGTCAATCCTCTCTGTCGTGCATAAGTAAATTTATTTCTGTTGCAATTTGTTTCAACTCAAACAACAGCTTTGCTGGGTTTTTTTCATGATGCGGGAACCCTGTGGTGAAACATCAATATCTTTAATTGGAATTTTCGGGATGTTCCACGGAAGGGATTTTTTGGGATTTTTAGTATGTTACTTAGATCACCTCTCTTGATATCATAACGGTGAAAAACATTATATTGCAATTAGTTTGAACTGGACCCCCAAAAATCCGTAGATTGACTGGTGACTATTAATAATATACTCGAACTACAAGGCTGAACAATTTTGAGGTTGAGCAGTCTGTAGTCTCGATCCATCTTATGTGTCCCGTCAAATAGCACGCAACAATCTACGATACTAGAAAAGATGACGGCTTGTGCATTCCCCCAACAATCCTTCGCGCGCCATATATAAACAGTACACTTTGCAAAAACATCGCAACAGTTCGAAAGTTTTGAGAACTTCAAAATTTGTAAGTGTGAAGCTCGTAGCAGCTTTATTTAGGTGAACGTGTCAAACAGTTTGTAGATCTATAAGTGGTGCTGATTTAGGTTCGCAAAGGATTACTGGGTAAAATGTACAGCCGCCATGTTTTGTCCGTTCAATGGATTGCAGTACTTGAATCTTTCATTCCAGGCACATGACTCCATCAAGTGTGGTGACCTGGTCTTGGCTGCCAAGTACAGTAAGAATTCGAGGAGTTTTTCCGTCATGTCTATTACTTCGTGTGCAGTAATCGTTGCTCTCGTAATTTTCTATAATGTCAAGTTCGGTTCAGTTTAGCCAACCAATTCTTCACCAGAATGTCACCTTTACGGCCCAAAACATCGTCTATAATTACTCGGCGGGCTACCTGTGCCGGCACACCGAGTTGATAAATTCAATGGTAAATGACTTGATTTATAACACCATAAAAAATGAGTACTCAGTTTATTACTTAAAGAGTACTTAACTTTACTACTGATCTTTAATACTGTCGAAGGGCTAAGGCTTGAAACGTCAACTGGGTACCAAGGCCGCATCATCACTAGTCCAGAACTGGCCCCACTTTTATCAATAATTACATAAATATTGGGCGCGAAATAAAGAAATATAAAGACTACGACAAGCACGCGCGCAATCAAAGGAACTGAGAAAAGTGGGTCCAGGGAAGTTTGTCTGAGCATGCGCCACCACATCCAATCAAAAATCCTCACGAGCCCGCTATTATTGTTTATAGCGGTTATTCTTCGAAAGTATGGACGCATTTGCCGCCCAGCTCTTCTCTTCTGCTCTTTGCCGCGCGCGTATATAAAAGTGGGTCCAGTTCTGGACTACATCATCACAAGTGCGCTATGTGCCGCTGAGGAAACCGAAATCTCATTGTTGCTGAAGCCCGCCGCCGAGTAAACGCTTATAGCTAGAGCGTCTTGTTTATTATGAAATGTAATAATTAATGAGAAGTCGTTCCAAAGCCTCGAATTCGGACTAGACGGGGTTTCCAGTCCTCGACTTCGCCTCGGACTGGAAACCCCGTCTAGTCCTCATTCTACGCTCTGAAACATTACCTAAACAACTTGATCATAAATAAACATGTGAGAAAACAATTGAGTATTTATTCGACCGTGGTAAAGTGGACTCGAGAATGTCAATCACTGACATATCACAGCTAGAGGGTTGGTACTGCAGTAATATCAGTCTATACTCGACGACGATCGAGATTCAGAGCTAGAGTGAGTCTGTTGACTGAGCTACAAAACTTCAATTGAAGAACTTCAAATAAGGTAAGCCAGCGTTAAGATAGTAGCTCATGATGGTCGCAAATGGTCGAGTATTTCTTATCTAATTTCATTTTTTTGTCGTCTTACTTGGCTGAAGCTTTTCAGTACCTTTCGTCATAATAATAACATTAGTGGCTTACACTGAAAACTGTAGCCAGTATATATCGTAAACTAAAACTAGGATCCAAATTATGTGTTATCTAGTTTAGGAAATATTAGGAAATTAAGGTAACCGCGTAGCACTTGTGAAACAGAAAGCAATTGAGGGAATTAAAGTTGAAGCTATTTTAAAGATACCCATAAAGTTCTTCTGAACGTTAGCCCAAGACGTCTGAAAGGAAAGGAGAAGGATACAACTAAAATATCTGATCCCGATGGGATTCGAACCCACTTCGACTTTCCCTCGATTTCTACCTAATTTAGAAAGAGAAGATCAACTGAACAAACTTAAATTAAATTTCGAATCGTAAACATTGTATAAGGTGAATCAAAAGTGAATGTGTCTAGAAACTTTCAGATAAGATATTGTTCCTCTACTGAATCTGAATTACCTCCATCGAAGTTTGAGATAATGTAATTAGTAAGTTTTATGGTGTTAATGCAGATAGATTATAGATTTAATAACGGAGCACGAGGCAAGACACTCAGAATTATTCCTGCCTCGATAAGCTTTAATAGTTCCGCAATCTTTGAGCGAAATCGATTGAACTTCAATTGACGTAAATCCAGTTCACCAAGGCAACCAGCTCTGACGCGTGTTGTTTTGTCCAATGATATGTTTTTTATCGTTTGTTCTTTTCGCTGTTCTTTCTAACCTTTTTTCGTTATTTCTAAAGTGTTTTTGACGTTGCTTTCAGTAAAGGCTTTCATTGGCGTTGAACAATGGACGACAGACAGAGTAAGTATGGATGACAATGATTGCAGATTAATAACGTTTGACACTGACTTACTTCAAATCACTTGGCCTGCTCTTGGATTGACTTGTCTTGTCTCGAGTTGACTTAACTCGTATTTCTAGATTTGTCTTGTCTTGTCTTGAATTGACTTGACTTGACTTGACTTGTCTCGAATTGACTTGATTTGACTTGTCTTGTCTCGAATTGACTTGACTTGGTCTTGTCTAGATTTGTCTTGTCTTGTCTTGAATTGACTTGACTTGACTTGTCTCGAATTGACTTGATTTGACTTGTCTTGTCTCGAATTGACTTGACTTGTCTTGTCTCGACTTGACTTGTCTTGTCTCGAATTGACTTGTCTTGTCTTGTCTCGAATTGACTTGTCTTGTCTCGAATTGACTTGACTTGTCTTGTCTCGACTTGACTTGTCTTGTCTCGAATTGACTTGTCTTGTCTTGTCTCGAATTGACTTGTCTTGTCTCGAATTGACTTGTCTTGTCTTGTCTCGAATTGACTTGATTTGTCTTGTCTCGAATTGACTTGTCTTGTCTCGAATTGACTTGACTTGTCTTGTCTCGAATTGACTTGTCTTGTCTTGTCTCGAATTGACTTGTCTTTTCTCGAATTGACTTGATTTGTCTTGTCTCGAATTGACTTGTCTTGTCTCGAATTGACTTGACTTGTCTTGTCTCGAATTGACTTGTCTTGTCTTGTCTCGAATTGACTTGTCTTGTCTCGAATTGACTTGACTTGTCTTTGTCTCGACTTGACTTGTCTTGTCTCGAATTGACTTGTCTTGTCTTGTCTCGAATTGACTTGTCTTGTCTCGAATTGACTTGTCTTGTCTTGTCTCGAATTGACTTGATTTGTCTTGTCTCGAATTGACTTGTCTTGTCTCGAATTGACTTGACTTGTCTTGTCTCGAATTGACTTGTCTTGTCTTGTCTCGAATTGACTTGTCTTTTCTCGAATTGACTTGATTTGTCTTGTCTCGAATTGACTTGTCTTGTCTCGAATTGACTTGACTTGTCTTGTCTCGAATTGACTTGACTTGTCTTGTCTCGAATTGACTTGATTTGACTTGTCTTGTCTCGAATTGACTTGACTTGTCTTGTCTCGACTTGACTTGTCTTGTCTCGAATTGACTTGTCTTGTCTTGTCTCGAATTGACTTGTCTTGTCTCGAATTGACTTGTCTTGTCTTGTCTCGAATTGACTTGATTTGTCTTGTCTCGAATTGACTTGTCTTGTCTCGAATTGACTTGTCTTGTCTTGTCTCGAATTGACTTGTCTTGTCTTGAATTGACTTGATTTGTCTTGTCTCGAATTGACTTGTCTTGTCTCGAATTGACTTGACTTGTCTTGTCTCGAATTGACTTGACTTGTCTTGTCTCGAATTGACTTGACTTGTCTTGTCTCGAATTGACTTGTCTTGTCTTGTCTCGAATTGACTTGATTTGTCTTGTCTTGTCTCGAATTGACTTGTCTTGTCTTGTCTCGAATTGACTTGATTTATCTCGAATTGACTTGTCTTGTCTTGTTTCGAATTGACTTGACTTGTCTTGTCTTGTCTCGATTTAATTGGCATGTTGCATGCTCTTTGTGTAGCCACGCACTCACTCACTTTTCAGAAATAAACTCGATAACTGACTACGACACTTTCATGTATTATAATTACTTTATATAATGTCCTATATGATCCTATTATTGTAGCTATTATCATGTATTATAATTACTTTATATAATGTTCTATATGATCCTATTATTGTGGCTATTATCATGTATTATAATTACTTTATATAATGTTCTATATGATCCTATTATTGTAGCTATTATCATGTATTATAATTACTTTATATAATGTCCTATATGATCCTATTATTGTAGCTATTATCATGTATTATAATTACTTTATATAATGTTCTATATGATCCTATTATTGTAGCTATTATCATGTATTATAATTACTTTATATAATGTTCTATATGATCCTATTATTGTGGCTATTATCATGTATTATAATTACTTTATATAATGTTCTATATGATCCTATTATTGTAGCTATTATCATGTATTATAATTACTTTATATAATGTCCTATATGATCCTATTATTGTAGCTATTATCATGTATTATAATTACTTTATATAATGTTCTATATGATCCTATTATTGTAGCTATTATCATGTATTATAATTACTTTATATAATGTCCTATATGATCCTATTATTGTAGCTATTATCATGTATTATAATCTTTATATAATGTCCTATATGATCCTATTATTGTAGCTATTATCATGTATTATAATTACTTATATATAATGTTCTATATGATCCTATTATTGTAGCTATTATCATGTATTATAATTACTTTATATAATGTCCTATATGATCCTATTATTGTAGCTATTATCATGTATTATAATTACTTTATATAATGTTCTATATGATCCTATTATTGTAGCTATTATCATGTATTATAATTACTTTATATAATGTTTCTATATGATCCTATTGTGGCTATTATCATGTATTATAATTACTTTATATAATGTTCTATATGATCCTATTATTGTAGCTATTATCATGTATTATAATTACTTTATATAATGTCCTATATGATCCTATTATTGTAGCTATTATCATGTATTATAATTACTTTATATAATGTTCTATATGATCCTATTATTGTAGCTATTATCATGTATTATAATTACTTTATATAATGTCCTATATGATCCTATTATTGTAGCTATTATCATGTATTATAATTACTTTATATAATGTCCTATATGATCCTATTATTGTAGCTATTATCATGTATTATAATTACTTTATATAATGTTCTATATGATCCTATTATTGTAGCTATTATCATGTATTATAATTACTTTATATAATGTCCTATATGATCCTATTATTGTAGCTATTATCATATTATAATTACTTTATATAATGTTCTATATGATCCTATTATTGTAGCTATTATCATGTATTATAATTACTTTATATAATGTCCTATATGATCCTATTATTGTAGCTATTATCATGTATTATAATTACTTTATATAATGTTCTATATGATCCTATTATTGTAGCTATTATCATGTATTATAATTACTTTATATAATGTCCTATATGATCCTATTATTGTAGCTATTATCATGTATTATAATTACTTTATATAATGTCCTATATGATCCTATTATTGTAGCTATTATCATGTATTATAATTACTTTATATAATGTCCTATATGATCCTATTATTGTAGCTATTATCATGTATTATAATTACTTTATATAATGTCCTATATGATCCTATTATTGTAGCTATTATCATGTATTATAATTACTTTATATAATGTCCTATATGATCCTATTATTGTAGCTATTATCATGTATTATAATTACTTTATATAATGTCCTATATGATCCTATTATTGTAGCTATTATCATGTATTATAATTACTTTATATAATGTTCTATATGATCCTATTATTGTAGCTATTATCATGTATTATAATTACTTTATATAATGTCCTATATGATCCTATTATTGTAACTATTATCATGTATTATAATTACTTTATATAATGTCCTATATGATCCTATTATTGTAGCTATTATAGATGACGCTGCTCCACCAGCATATGAAGATACAACAACTCAACCCACAAACGTGCAAAATCCTGCTCCTCAACATCACCCTAGTTACCCCCCTCAAGGTCAGCCAGGGTACCCCCCTCAAGGTCAGCCAGGGTACCCCCCTCAGGGCCAATCATGGTACCTCTCTCAGGGTCAATCTATGTATCCACTACAACAACAGCAGCCAGGTGGATCCACAACGACAAACAATGTCACCGTTGTGGTAAATATATATGTTCATTTGATCCAAGTGTAAGTTTGCTGTGATTTAATTGTTAGTTTTATCATCTTTAGCAAACTGGATGCCCTGTCATCGCAGTATTCCCGTCTGATAACTGTGGGCTTGCGTGGTTTACTTGTTTGTGCTGCTTTTGGCCCCTTGGAATCGCTGCTATCATCTATTCAAACAGGGTATGATATAATTAGTCACATAACGGGGCCGTACATAACGCAACATTCAAGGGGGGCAGAACGTATTTAACAACAACAACAAATAAATACATAGTAAAGTAAGCCCAGGGCCGTACATAACGCAACATTCAAGGGGGGCAGTACATATTTAACAACAACAACAAATAATACATACATAGTAAAGTAAGCCCAGGGCCGTACATAACGCAACATTCAAGGGGGGGGGGTAAACGTATTTAACAACAACAACAAATAAATACATAGTAAAGTAAGCCCAGGGCCGTACATAACGCAACATTCAAGGGGGGCAGTACGTATTTAACAACAACAACAAATAAATACATAGTAAAGTAAGCCCAGGGCCGTACATAACGCAACATTCAAGGGGGGCAGTACGTATTTAACAACAACAACAAATAAATACATAGTAAAGTAAGCCCAGGGGGCCGTACATAACGCAACATTCAAGGGGGGCAGTACGTATTTAACAACAACAACAAATAAATACATAGTAAAGTAAGCCCAGGGCCGTACATAACGCAACATTCAAGGGGGGCAGTACGTATTTAACAACAACAACAAATAAATACATAGTAAAGTAAGCCCAGGGCCGTACATAACGCAACATTCAAGGGGGGCAGTACGTATTTAACAACAACAACAAATAAATACATAGTAAAGTAAGCCCAGGGCCGTACATAACGCAACATTCAAGGGGGGCAGTACGTATTTAACAACAACAACAAATAAATACATAGTAAAGTAAGCCCAGGGCCGTACATAACGCAACATTCAAGGGGGGCAGTACGTATTTAACAACAACAACAAATAAATACATAGTAAAGTAAGCCCAGGGCCGTACATAACGCAACATTCAAGGGGGGCAGTACGTATTTAACAACAACAACAAATAAATACATAGTAAAGTAAGCCCAGGGCCGTACATAACGCAACATTCAAGGGGGGCAGTACGTATTTAACAACAACAACAAATAAATACATAGTAAAGTAAGCCCAGGGCCGTACATAACGCAACATTCAAGGGGGGCAGTACGTATTTAACAACAACAACAAATAAATACATAGTAAAGTAAGCCCAGGGCCGTACATAACGCAACATTCAAGGGGGGCAGTACGTATTTAACAACAACAACAAATAAATACATAGTAAAGTAAGCCCAGGGCCGTACATAACCCAACATTCAAGGGGGGCAGTACGTATTTAACAACAACAACAAATAAATACATAGTAAAGTAAGCCCAGGGCCGTACATAACGCAACATTCAAGGGGGGCAGTACGTATTTAACAACAACAACAAATAAATACATAGTAAAGTAAGCCCAGGGCCGTACATAACGCAACATTCAAGGGGGGCAGTACGTATTTAACAACAACAACAAATAAATACATAGTAAAGTAAGCCCAGGGCCGTACATAACGCAACATTCAAGGGGGGGCAGTAGTACGTATTTAACAACAACAACAAATAAATACATAGTAAAGTAAGCCCAGGGCCGTACATAACGCAACATTCAAGGGGGGCAGTACGTATTTAACAACAACAACAAATAAATACATAGTAAAGTAAGCCCAGGGCCGTACATAACGCAACATTCAAGGGGGGCAGTACGTATTTAACAACAACAACAAATAAATACATAGTAAAGTAAGCCCAGGGCCGTACATAACGCAACATTCAAGGGGGGCAGTACGTATTTAACAACAACAACAAATAAATACATAGTAAAGTAAGCCCAGGGCCGTACATAACGCAACATTCAAGGGGGGCAGTACGTATTTAACAACAACAACAAATAAATACATAGTAAAGTAAGCCCAGGGCCGTACATAACGCAACATTCAAGGGGGGCAGTACGTATTTAACAACAACAACAAATAAATACATAGTAAAGTAAGCCCAGGGCCGTACATAACGCAACATTCAAGGGGGGCAGTACGTATTTAACAACAACAACAAATAAATACATAGTAAAGTAAGCCCAGGGCCGTACATAACGCAACATTCAAGGGGGGCAGTACGTATTTAACAACAACAACAAATAAATACATAGTAAAGTAAGCCCAGGGCCGTACATAACGCAACATTCAAGGGGGGCAGTACGTATTTAACAACAACAACAAATAAATACATAGTAAAGTAAGCCCAGGGCCGTACATAACGCAACATTCAAGGGGGGCAGTACGTATTTAACAACAACAACAAATAAATACATAGTAAAGTAAGCCCAGGGCCGTACATAACGCAACATTCAAGGGGGGCAGTACGTATTTAACAACAACAACAAATAAATACATAGTAAAGTAAGCCCAGGGCCGTACATAACGCAACATTCAAGGGGGGCAGTACGTATTTAACAACAACAAACAAATAAATACATAGTAAAGTAAGCCCAGGGCCGTACATAACGCAACATTCAAGGGGGGCAGTACGTATTTAACAACAACAACAAATAAATACATAGTAAAGTAAGCCCAGGGCCGTACATAACGCAACATTCAAGGGGGGCAGTACGTATTTAACAACAACAAACAAATAAATACATAGTAAAGTAAGCCCAGGGCCGTACATAACGCAACATTCAAGGGGGGCAGTACGTATTTAACAACAACAACAAATAAATACATAGTAAAGTAAGCCCAGGGCCGTACATAACGCAACATTCAAGGGGGGCAGTACGTATTTAACAACAACAACAAATAAATACATAGTAAAGTAAGCCCAGGGCCGTACATAACGCAACATTCAAGGGGGGCAGTACGTATTTAACAACAACAACAAATAAATACATAGTAAAGTAAGCCCAGGGCCGTACATAACGCAACATTCAAGGGGGGCAGTACGTATTTAACAACAACAATAAATAAATACATAGTAAAGTAAGCCCAGGGCCGTACATAACGCAACATTCAAGGGGGGCAGTACGTATTTAACAACAACAACAAATAAATACATAGTAAAGTAAGCCCAGGGCCGTACATAACGCAACATTCAAGGGGGGCAGTACGTATTTAACAACAACAACAAATAAATACATAGTAAAGTAAGCCCAGGGCCGTACATAACGCAACATTCAAGGGGGGCAGTACGTATTTAACAACAACAACAAATAAATACATAGTAAAGTAAGCCCAGGGCCGTACATAACGCAACATTCAAGGGGGGCAGTACGTATTTAACAACAACAACAAATAAATACATAGTAAAGTAAGCCCAGGGCCGTACATAACGCAACATTCAAGGGGGGCAGTACGTATTTAACAACAACAACAAATAAATACATAGTATAGTAAAGTAAGCCCAGGGCCGTACATAACGCAACATTCAAGGGGGGCAGTACGTATTTAACAACAACAACAAATAAATACATAGTAAAGTAAGCCCAGGGCCGTACATAACGCAACATTCAAGGGGGGCAGTACGTATTTACACACAACAACAAATAAATACATAGTAAAGTAAGCCCAGGGCCGTACATAACGCAACATTCAAGGGGGGCAGTACGTATTTAACAACAACAACAAATAAATACATAGTAAAGTAAGCCCAGGGCCGTACATAACGCAACATTCAAGGGGGGCAGTACGTATTTAACAACAACAACAAATAAATACATAGTAAAGTAAGCCCAGGGCCGTACATAACGCAACATTCAAGGGGGGCAGTACGTATTTAACAACAACAACAAATAAATACATAGTAAAGTAAGCCCAGGGCCGTACATAACGCAACATTCAAGGGGGGCAGTACGTATTTAACAAACAACAACAAATAAATACATAGTAAAGTAAGCCCAGGGCCGTACATAACGCAACATTCAAGGGGGGCAGTACGTATTTAACAACAACAACAAATAAATACATAGTAAAGTAAGCCCAGGGCCGTACATAACGCAACATTCAAGGGGGGCAGTACGTATTTAACAACAACAACAAATAAATACATAGTAAAGTAAGCCCAGGGCCGTACATAACGCAACATTCAAGGGGGGCAGTACGTATTTAACAACAACAACAAATAAATACATAGTAAAGTAAGCCCAGGGCCGTACATAACGCAACATTCAAGGGGGGCAGTACGTATTTAACAACAACAACAAATAAATACATAGTAAAGTAAGCCCAGGGCCGTACATAACGCAACATTCAAGGGGGGCAGTACGTATTTAACAACAACAACAAATAAATACATAGTAAAGTAAGCCCAGGGCCGTACATAACGCAACATTCAAGGGGGGCAGTACGTATTTAACAACAACAACAAATAAATACATAGTAAAGTAAGCCCAGGGCCGTACATAACGCAACATTCAAGGGGGGCAGTACGTATTTAACAACAACAACAAATAAATACATAGTAAAGTAAGCCCAGGGCCGTACATAACGCAACATTCAAGGGGGGCAGTACGTATTTAACAACAACAACAAATAAATACATAGTAAAGTAAGCCCAGGGCCGTACATAACGCAACATTCAAGGGGGGCAGTACGTATTTAACAACAACAACAAAAATAAATACATAGTAAAGTAAGCCCAGGGCCGTACATAACGCAACATTCAAGGGGGGCAGTACGTATTTAACAACAACAACAAATAAATACATAGTAAAGTAAGCCCAGGGCCGTACATAACGCAACATTCAAGGGGGGCAGTACGTATTTAACAACAACAACAAATAAATACATAGTAAAGTAAGCCCAGGGCCGTACATAAACGCAACATTCAAGGGGGGCAGTACGTATTTAACAACAACAACAAATAAATACATAGTAAAGTAAGCCCAGGGCCGTACATAACGCAACATTCAAGGGGGGCAGTACGTATTTAACAACAACAACAAAAATAAATACATAGTAAAGTAAGCCCAGGGCCGTACATAACGCAACATTCAAGGGGGGCAGTACGTATTTAACAACAACAACAAATAAATACATAGTAAAGTAAGCCCAGGGCCGTACATAACGCAACATTCAAGGGGGGCAGTACGTATTTAACAACAACAACAAATAAATACATAGTAAAGTAAGCCCAGGGCCGTACATAACGCAACATTCAAGGGGGGCAGTACGTATTTAACAACAACAACAAATAAAAATACATAGTAAAGTAAGCCCAGGGCCGTACATAACGCAACATTCAAGGGGGGCAGTACGTATTTAACAACAACAACAAATAAATACATAGTAAAGTAAGCCCAGGGCCGTACATAACGCAACATTCAAGGGGGGCAGTACGTATTTAACAACAACAACAAATAAATACATAGTAAAGTAAGCCCAGGGCCGTACATAACGCAACATTCAAGGGGGGCAGTACGTATTTAACAACAACAACAAATAAATACATAGTAAAGTAAGCCCAGGGCCGTACATAACGCAACATTCAAGGGGGGCAGTACGTATTTAACAACAACAACAAATAAATACATAGTAAAGTAAGCCCAGGGCCGTACATAACGCAACATTCAAGGGGGGCAGTACGTATTTAACAACAACAACAAATAAATACATAGTAAAGTAAGCCCAGGGCCGTACATAACGCAACATTCAAGGGGGGCAGTACGTATTTAACAACAACAACAAATAAATACATAGTAAAGTAAGCCCAGGGCCGTACATAACGCAACATTCAAGGGGGGCAGTACGTATTTAACAACAACAACAAATAAATACATAGTAAAGTAAGCCCAGGGCCGTACATAACGCAACATTCAAGGGGGGCAGTACGTATTTAACAACAACAACAAATAAATACATAGTAAAGTAAGCCCAGGGCCGTACATAACGCAACATTCAAGGGGGGCAGTACGTATTTAACAACAACAACAAATAAATACATAGTAAAGTAAGCCCAGGGCCGTACATAACGCAACATTCAAGGGGGGCAGTACGTATTTAACAACAACAACAAATAAATACATAGTAAAGTAAGCCCAGGGCCGTACATAACGCAACATTCAAGGGGGGCAGTACGTATTTAACAACAACAACAAATAAATACATAGTAAAGTAAGCCCAGGGCCGTACATAACGCAACATTCAAGGGGGGCAGTACGTATTTAACAACAACAACAAATAAATACATAGTAAAGTAAGCCCAGGGCCGTACATAACGCAACATTCAAGGGGGGCAGTACGTATTTAACAACAACAACAAATAAATACATAGTAAAGTAAGCCCAGGGCCGTACATAACGCAACATTCAAGGGGGGCAGTACGTATTTAACAACAACAACAAATAAATACATAGTAAAGTAAGCCCAGGGCCGTACATAACGCAACATTCAAGGGGGGCAGTACGTATTTAACAACAACAACAAATAAATACATAGTAAAGTAAGCCCAGGGCCGTACATAACGCAACATTCAAGGGGGGCAGTACGTATTTAACAACAACAACAAATAAATACATAGTAAAGTAAGCCCAGGGCCGTACATAACGCAACATTCAAGGGGGGCAGTACGTATTTAACAACAACAACAAATAAATACATAGTAAAGTAAGCCCAGGGCCGTACATAACGCAACATTCAAGGGGGGCAGTACGTATTTAACAACAACAACAAATAAATACATAGTAAAGTAAGCCCAGGGCCGTACATAACGCAACATTCAAGGGGGGCAGTACGTATTTAACAACAACAACAAATAAATACATAGTAAAGTAAGCCCAGGGCCGTACATAACGCAACATTCAAGGGGGGCAGTACGTATTTAACAACAACAACAAATAAATACATAGTAAAGTAAGCCCAGGGCCGTACATAACGCAACATTCAAGGGGGGCAGTACGTATTTAACAACAACAACAAATAAATACATAGTAAAGTAAGCCCAGGGCCGTACATAACGCAACATTCAAGGGGGGCAGTACGTATTTAACAACAACAACAAATAAATACATAGTAAAGTAAGCCCAGGGCCGTACATAACGCAACATTCAAGGGGGGCAGTACGTATTTAACAACAACAACAAATAAATACATAGTAAAGTAAGCCCAGGGCCGTACATAACGCAACATTCAAGGGGGGCAGTACGTATTTAACAACAACAACAAATAAATACATAGTAAAGTAAGCCCAGGGCCGTACATAACGCAACATTCAAGGGGGGCAGTACGTATTTAACAACAACAACAAATAAATACATAGTAAAGTAAGCCCAGGGCCGTACATAACGCAACATTCAAGGGGGGCAGTACGTATTTAACAACAACAACAAATAAATACATAGTAAAGTAAGCCCAGGGCCGTACATAACGCAACATTCAAGGGGGGCAGTACGTATTTAACAACAACAACAAATAAATACATAGTAAAGTAAGCCCAGGGCCGTACATAACGCAACATTCAAGGGGGGCAGTACGTATTTAACAACAACAACAAATAAATACATAGTAAAGTAAGCCCAGGGCCGTACATAACGCAACATTCAAGGGGGGCAGTACGTATTTAACAACAACAACAAATAAATACATAGTAAAGTAAGCCCAGGGCCGTACATAACGCAACATTCAAGGGGGGCAGTACGTATTTAACAACAACAACAAATAAATACATAGTAAAGTAAGCCCAGGGCCGTACATAACGCAACATTCAAGGGGGGCAGTACGTATTTAACAACAACAACAAATAAATACATAGTAAAGTAAGCCCAGGGCCGTACATAACGCAACATTCAAGGGGGGCAGTACGTACGTTTTAACAACAACAACAAATAAATACATAGTAAAGTAAGCCCAGGGCCGTACATAACGCAACATTCAAGGGGGGCAGTACGTATTTAACAACAACAACAAATAAATACATAGTAAAGTAAGCCCAGGGCCGTACATAACGCAACATTCAAGGGGGGCAGTACGTATTTAACAACAACAACAAAAAAAAATACATAGTAAAGTAAGCCCAGGGCCGTACATAACGCAACATTCAAGGGGGGCAGTACGTATTTAACAACAACAACAAATAAATACATAGTAAAGTAAGCCCAGGGCCGTACATAACGCAACATTCAAGGGGGGCAGTACGTATTTAACAACAACAACAAATAAATACATAGTAAAGTAAGCCCAGGGCCGTACATAACGCAACATTCAAGGGGGGCAGTACGTATTTAACAACAACAACAAATAAATACATAGTAAAGTAAGCCCAGGGCCGTACATAACGCAACATTCAAGGGGGGCAGTACGTATTTAACAACAACAACAACAAATAAATACATAGTAAAGTAAGCCCAGGGCCGTACATAACGCAACATTCAAGGGGGGCAGTACGTATTTAACAACAACAACAAAAATAAATACATAGTAAAGTAAGCCCAGGGCCGTACATAACGCAACATTCAAGGGGGGCAGTACGTATTTAACAACAACAACAAATAAATACATAGTAAAGTAAGCCCAGGGCCGTACATAACGCAACATTCAAGGGGGGCAGTACGTATTTAACAACAACAACAAATAAATACATAGTAAAGTAAGCCCAGGGCCGTACATAACGCAACATTCAAGGGGGGCAGTACGTATTTAACAACAACAACAAATAAATACATAGTAAAGTAAGCCCAGGGCCGTACATAACGCAACATTCAAGGGGGGCAGTACGTATTTAACAACAACAACAAATAAATACATAGTAAAGTAAGCCCAGGGCCGTACATAACGCAACATTCAAGGGGGGCAGTACGTATTTAACAACAACAACAACAAATAAATACATAGTAAAGTAAGCCCAGGGCCGTACATAACGCAACATTCAAGGGGGGCAGTACGTATTTAACAACAACAACAAATAAATACATAGTAAAGTAAGCCCAGGGCCGTACATAACGCAACATTCAAGGGGGGCAGTACGTATTTAACAACAACAACAAATAAATACATAGTAAAGTAAGCCCAGGGCCGTACATAACGCAACATTCAAGGGGGGCAGTACGTATTTAACAACAACAACAAATAAATACATAGTAAAGTAAGCCCAGGGCCGTACATAACGCAACATTCAAGGGGGGCAGTACGTATTTAACAACAACAACAAATAAATACATAGTAAAGTAAGCCCAGGGCCGTACATAACGCAACATTCAAGGGGGGCAGTACGTATTTAACAACAACAACAAATAAATACATAGTAAAGTAAGCCCAGGGCCGTACATAACGCAACATTCAAGGGGGGCAGTACGTATTTAACAACAACAACAAATAAATACATAGTAAAGTAAGCCCAGGGCCGTACATAACGCAACATTCAAGGGGGGCAGTACGTATTTAACAACAACAACAAATAAATACATAGTAAAGTAAGCCCAGGGCCGTACATAACGCAACATTCAAGGGGGGCAGTACGTATTTAACAACAACAACAAATAAATACATAGTAAAGTAAGCCCAGGGCCGTACATAACGCAACATTCAAGGGGGGCAGTACGTATTTAACAACAACAACAAATAAATACATAGTAAAGTAAGCCCAGGGCCGTACATAACGCAACATTCAAGGGGGGCAGTACGTATTTAACAACAACAACAAATAAATACATAGTAAAGTAAGCCCAGGGCCGTACATAACGCAACATTCAAGGGGGGCAGTACGTATTTAACAACAACAACAAATAAATACATAGTAAAGTAAGCCCAGGGCCGTACATAACGCAACATTCAAGGGGGGCAGTACGTATTTAACAACAACAACAAATAAATACATAGTAAAGTAAGCCCAGGGCCGTACATAACGCAACATTCAAGGGGGGCAGTACGTATTTAACAACAACAACAAATAAATACATAGTAAAGTAAGCCCAGGGCCGTACATAACGCAACATTCAAGGGGGGCAGTACGTATTTAACAACAACAACAAATAAATACATAGTAAAGTAAGCCCAGGGCCGTACATAACGCAACATTCAAGGGGGGCAGTACGTATTTAACAACAACAACAAATAAATACATAGTAAAGTAAGCCCAGGGCCGTACATAACGCAACATTCAAGGGGGGCAGTACGTATTTAACAACAACAACAAATAAATACATAGTAAAGTAAGCCCAGGGCCGTACATAACGCAACATTCAAGGGGGGCAGTACGTATTTAACAACAACAACAAATAAATACATAGTAAAGTAAGCCCAGGGCCGTACATAACGCAACATTCAAGGGGGGCAGTACGTATTTAACAACAACAACAAATAAATACATAGTAAAGTAAGCCCAGGGCCGTACATAACGCAACATTCAAGGGGGGCAGTACGTATTTAACAACAACAACAAATAAATACATAGTAAAGTAAGCCCAGGGCCGTACATAACGCAACATTCAAGGGGGGCAGTACGTATTTAACAACAACAACAAATAAATACATAGTAAAGTAAGCCCAGGGCCGTACATAACGCAACATTCAAGGGGGGCAGTACGTATTTAACAACAACAACAAATAAATACATAGTAAAGTAAGCCCAGGGCCGTACATAACGCAACATTCAAGGGGGGCAGTACGTATTTAACAACAACAACAAATAAATACATAGTAAAGTAAGCCCAGGGCCGTACATAACGCAACATTCAAGGGGGGCAGTACGTATTTAACAACAACAACAAATAAATACATAGTAAAGTAAGCCCCAGGGCCGTACATAACGCAACATTCAAGGGGGGCAGTACGTATTTAACAACAACAACAAATAAATACATAGTAAAGTAAGCCCAGGGCCGTACATAACGCAACATTCAAGGGGGGCAGTACGTATTTAACAACAACAACAAATAAATACATAGTAAAGTAAGCCCAGGGCCGTACATAACGCAACATTCAAGGGGGGCAGTACGTATTTAACAACAACAACAAATAAATACATAGTAAAGTAAGCCCAGGGCCGTACATAACGCAACATTCAAGGGGGGCAGTACGTATTTAACAACAACAACAAATAAATACATAGTAAAGTAAGCCCAGGGCCGTACATAACGCAACATTCAAGGGGGGCAGTACGTATTTAACAACAACAACAAATAAATACATAGTAAAGTAAGCCCAGGGCCGTACATAACGCAACATTCAAGGGGGGCAGTACGTATTTAACAACAACAACAAATAAATACATAGTAAAGTAAGCCCAGGGCCGTACATAACGCAACATTCAAGGGGGGCAGTACGTATTTAACAACAACAACAAATAAATACATAGTAAAGTAAGCCCAGGGCCGTACATAACGCAACATTCAAGGGGGGCAGTACGTATTTAACAACAACAACAAATAAATACATAGTAAAGTAAGCCCAGGGCCGTACATAACGCAACATTCAAGGGGGGCAGTACGTATTTAACAACAACAACAAATAAATACATAGTAAAGTAAGCCCAGGGCCGTACATAACGCAACATTCAAGGGGGGCAGTACGTATTTAACAACAACAACAAATAAATACATAGTAAAGTAAGCCCAGGGCCGTACATAACGCAACATTCAAGGGGGGCAGTACGTATTTAACAACAACAACAAATAAATACATAGTAAAGTAAGCCCAGGGCCGTACATAACGCAACATTCAAGGGGGGCAGTACGTATTTAACAACAACAACAAATAAATACATAGTAAAGTAAGCCCAGGGCCGTACATAACGCAACATTCAAGGGGGGCAGTACGTATTTAACAACAACAACAAATAAATACATAGTAAAGTAAGCCCAGGGCCGTACATAACGCAACATTCAAGGGGGGCAGTACGTATTTAACAACAACAACAAATAAATACATAGTAAAGTAAGCCCAGGGCCGTACATAACGCAACATTCAAGGGGGGCAGTACGTATTTAACAACAACAACAAATAAATACATAGTAAAGTAAGCCCAGGGCCGTACATAACGCAACATTCAAGGGGGGCAGTACGTATTTAACAACAACAACAAATAAATACATAGTAAAGTAAGCCCAGGGCCGTACATAACGCAACATTCAAGGGGGGCAGTACGTATTTACAACAACAACAAATATTAGTAAAGTAACAACAACAACATTCAAGTACGTATTTAACAACAACAACAAATAAATAATAGTAAAGTAAGCCCAGGGCCGTACATAACGCAACATTCAAGGGGGGCAGTACGTATTTAACAACAACAACAAATAAATACATAGTAAAGTAAGCCCAGGGCCGTACATAACGCAACATTCAAGGGGGGCAGTACGTATTTAACAACAACAACAAATAAATACATAGTAAAGTAAGCCCAGGGCCGTACATAACGCAACATTCAAGGGGGGCAGTACGTATTTAACAACAACAACAAATAAATACATAGTAAAGTAAGCCCAGGGCCGTACATAACGCAACATTCAAGGGGGGCAGTACGTATTTAACAACAACAACAAATAAATACATAGTAAAGTAAGCCCAGGGCCGTACATAACGCAACATTCAAGGGGGGCAGTACGTATTTAACAACAACAACAAATAAATACATAGTAAAGTAAGCCCAGGGCCGTACATAACGCAACATTCAAGGGGGGCAGTACGTATTTAACAACAACAACAAATAAATACATAGTAAAGTAAGCCCAGGGCCGTACATAACGCAACATTCAAGGGGGGCAGTACGTATTTAACAACAACAACAAATAAATACATAGTAAAGTAAGCCCAGGGCCGTACATAACGCAACATTCAAGGGGGGCAGTACGTATTTAACAACAACAACAAATAAATACATAGTAAAGTAAGCCCAGGGCCGTACATAACGCAACATTCAAGGGGGGCAGTACGTATTTAACAACAACAACAAATAAATACATAGTAAAGTAAGCCCAGGGCCGTACATAACGCAACATTCAAGGGGGGCAGTACGTATTTAACAACAACAACAAATAAATACATAGTAAAGTAAGCCCAGGGCCGTACATAACGCAACATTCAAGGGGGGCAGTACGTATTTAACAACAACAACAAAAATAAATACATAGTAAAGTAAGCCCAGGGCCGTACATAACGCAACATTCAAGGGGGGCAGTACGTATTTAACAACAACAACAAATAAATACATAGTAAAGTAAGCCCAGGGCCGTACATAACGCAACATTCAAGGGGGGCAGTACGTATTTAACAACAACAACAAATAAATACATAGTAAAGTAAGCCCAGGGCCGTACATAACGCAACATTCAAGGGGGGCAGTACGTATTTAACAACAACAACAAATAAATACATAGTAAAGTAAGCCCAGGGCCGTACATAACGCAACATTCAAGGGGGGCAGTACGTATTTAACAACAACAACAAATAAATACATAGTAAAGTAAGCCCAGGGCCGTACATAACGCAACATTCAAGGGGGGCAGTACGTATTTAACAACAACAACAAATAAATACATAGTAAAGTAAGCCCAGGGCCGTACATAACGCAACATTCAAGGGGGGCAGTACGTATTTAACAACAACAACAAATAAATACATAGTAAAGTAAGCCCAGGGCCGTACATAACGCAACATTCAAGGGGGGCAGTACGTATTTAACAACAACAACAAATAAATACATAGTAAAGTAAGCCCAGGGCCGTACATAACGCAACATTCAAGGGGGGCAGTACGTATTTAACAACAACAACAAATAAATACATAGTAAAGTAAGCCCAGGGCCGTACATAACGCAACATTCAAGGGGGGCAGTACGTATTTAACAACAACAACAAATAAATACATATAAATAGTAAGTAAGCCCAGGGCCGTACATAACGCAACATTCAAGGGGGGCAGTACGTATTTAACAACAACAACAAATAAATACATAGTAAAGTAAGCCCAGGGCCGTACATAACGCAACATTCAAGGGGGGCAGTACGTATTTAACAACAACAACAAATAAATACATAGTAAAGTAAGCCCAGGGCCGTACATAACGCAACATTCAAGGGGGGCAGTACGTATTTAACAACAACAACAAATAAATACATAGTAAAGTAAGCCCAGGGCCGTACATAACGCAACATTCAAGGGGGGCAGTACGTATTTAACAACAACAACAAATAAATACATAGTAAAGTAAGCCCAGGGCCGTACATAACGCAACATTCAAGGGGGGCAGTACGTATTTAACAACAACAACAAATAAAATAATACATAGTAAAGTAAGCCCAGGGCCGTACA